>VMDO01028784.1:0-23448 GCA_007922755.1 Pedetes capensis
GCATGACACCGTTGACCATGTAGTAATGTAGGGAGGAGCCCTCACCAGAGCTGGGTCCATGCTGATTGGAATTTTAGCCTCCAAAATTTTGAATTAAATAAGACTCTTTATACGTTACCGAGCCTCCGACATTTTTTCATAACAATAGAAAGAGAACTATTACAAAAACCTATGAGCTTTTATTTAGGCAGGATTTCTAGAGAAAGAGTATAGTTTTCTCCATGTGCCAAAACTTGAGAGGCTGTATGGTACGTAGTCGCTGGAAAAACCTATCTGAGAATCAATTTTCAAGTATTCCTGTCTGAGTATTTGGAAGAGCAAGAGAGAATCCCATACTTGAATTCAGCTTTTCCTTGAATTTTTTTATCGATATGATACAATAAGTAATTTTTAAACTTTGGTTTGTGTTTACTATTTTTCAGCCATGTGCAGAATCTGACTCATTCAGTCCGAGATGGCTGATGGTTGGGGGAAATAGTATTATATATCCATTGGTTAAGAACCTTAATTCAGTATTCCAGGAAAGTGTTTTGACTTCAATGATCACCAGAAATCTGAAACAATAAAGGAGGATTTCATGCACCTGCTCAGGGCCAATAGGTTGGGATTGTTCCTTGACCTCTAAAATTCTGATACTTGATTTAGTTTGCAATATTTGCAGAAGTTCATTGCTGCCAGAAATGCTCCCCGTTTTAAGACTTGAGGCGCTTTTGAATTACTTTGGAAGTAATACTTCCTTAAAGGATTTTAGTGGGAAAAATTAGAGAAAATCATTTAACTTGAGGAGATAAACCAATGTAATTTCACTAATGACTAAAAATATGGCAAACCTAAAAAGATAATTTAGGCAAGACCCCAAAGTATAAAACCAAACAAAAACCAAAATTAGAACTGATTCTGAGCTTTTGAAACAACTGACCTTGATGTCAAAGTCTAAACTTTTTTGCTATTGTTTATAAGTAGAAGGTCCTTCCTCAAAGCAGAAAAATAACTTTTTCTAGATCATTGATTATAGACCTGTGTGATCTAAAGCACACTTAACTGCATTATTCACACCCAATCAAGACAACCTTACATTTCACATCTTTGATAGTGTGTCTCATGTTAAACAATCAGGATCTTTAAGGCCAGTTTTCTGACTCATTCTACCCTCACCCTTTGCTTCAGGCTTATCTGAGCACTAGGTACCTATAAGGAAGGCTTATTTCAATTAAAAAATATAATTTCTTCCCCTAGAATGAGATGTTTGTGAAACAAATTAGATTGGGTATATCATGAAGGAAAAAGTGAGGGAAGTGCATGTCAATTAGCTTAATTTATCCATTCCCCAATGCATATATACTTCACACTATCACACTGTATAAGATAAATATATAAAATTTTATCTATTGATTAAAAATAAAACATCAAAAAGTGAATAGCCATGAAAACAACCTTAATGGAGCATTTTACCCAAACAATGCTGTTTAATTTTTTTCAAATTATATCCATAGAGCCTTCCTCTAAAGATATCCAGCATTTGGATGCCAATTACTCATACTCTGAGTCACAGCAACAGGGTTCAGCAATTTTCTAAATATGTAAAAGAGAATTATACAAGAGTCAAGATTTGGTAATTCCAATTACCCTCAGCATATGCCCAAAGGTTTTAATCTGAAGAGATGGTCTGATCAGAAAAGGGGAAATGTTTTCCAGCAAACACAAAGTTTTTCATTCTGTTTTGTCCTAATGTGGAATGAATGTTGCTCCTGGAGAGTTCTATGAATGATCAGAGACAAACTATAAGCCATACATAGGAGTAGCAAGAGTTCCAAAGAAGGAAGCTGAAGAAGGATCGTCTTTGCTGTTCCGTTTACTTAAGGGGGTTTGGGTAGAGCCTCTGGAGGATAAAACACAATCCTTTTCCCATCCTTTGAGTCTACTGGTCTTTACTGTGCCATGAATGTATTTGGTGGCAAAGTGGCCAAAGTGAACTAGGTAGGACGTGGGGGCCTGTCCTTGCAGAGTCTCACTGGATTCCAGTACCTTCCTGGAGTTGATGGCGCCTAATGTACCCTCTGAGCTGAGGCTTCTCTCCTAAGCAGTGGCCCCGGCTTTTTTCTTCCTATTTATCCTACTGAAATTTTCATAGTAAATATTTTCTTAATGTCTGCTGTAGATGAATGAGTAGCTTTTTGTTGTGTGAACCCAAAAGAATTACCTTGCAATTCTGTTTTGAAAAATTGTGTTACTCTGAGGAATTCAGTGTTTGACCCATAGAGTGGCCATGTGGAGAAGCCGGTACTGTGTTAAGGGAGAGGCATTACAAAGCCCATTTCCTTGGTGGCTCACCAATCTCCTATGCTGTATATGCAGTTTTTGCTTGAAAATGTCCATCCTTTTTGCATGGTTATAAAATAGTTACTATCTTCAAACCCATTTTCATGCCAATTTTCCAGTTATTGCCACTTTCTAAAACTTCACTGATTTTGATCAACTCGTGTTAAATGCATCTACACTGAATAAATCGCCTGTGTACATCTGATAGACTTTGCAAACTTTTGCTTTTTTTTAGTTCATATTTTGAATTATGATGACTTTGTCCCAGTTCAGAAATAAAACTGACAGTGGGAGGCTGAAAAGAAGAAGAATATACTTTGCAATCCAATTTGTTAGTTTTATACCACCATTGCTCAATTACATTTTTTGTTGTTAATTCACAATAGAGCCAATTGGATGTACAGAAGTCTGTCTCTTCTCTTTGGGACTTTTCTGGCCTTTCATGTTTTTTATGAAAGTGAATGATGAAGAAAGATATTTAATTCAGTAAGAACTCAGTGAGCCCTTTTTATATGTTCAGCATTCTACCAGGAAGAGTACATGTCTTAAATTTGCCATGACTTTCATGGTGTGTTGTTCTCAAGTAAATGATAGCGTATCATCTTTTTATTCTCATGATGAATTGAGTAAATAAAATAAATAAAGATGCCTGTCCTACATATCAGGTTACTAGATAACAGAGGAAAGTGGCCAATTGAGTACTGTCTAGATTTCTCCATTATTGTCCATTCCATGATAATATCCAGGTGTGAGTGCCTCTGTGTGTGAGGGTCTTTGTGTGTGTGTGTGTGTGTGTGTGTGTGTGTGTGTGAAAGAGAGAGAGAGAGAGAGAGAGAGAGAGAGAGAGAGAGAGAGAGAGAGAGAGAGAGAGAGAGGAAGATTCTAAAATATAAACCAAAAGCAAAACTAGCAATTGTACTCTCATTTACCTATAAGTATAGAAAGTTTCCTATTTTTATGTTATCTTCTCCACTATTATAGTGAAGGAGTAAACAGAGGGTTTCTCACTTTGCTGTAAAATGTTCTAAAAGAATTCATTTAAATTTATTTCAAAATAATGCAATGTGGTCACTGATCACATTTCCAATGAGCTAATACTAACAAGTGGGCTGGGATTTAGCTCAGTTGGTAGAGCGCTGCGCTGCAGTCTCTGAGGTCCCGAGTTCAACTCCCAGCACTGCAAAAATGGGAGAAGGACTCGGCAATCCACTCCCAAGGCAATCCCAAAACAGCCAGCCATTGAAAACCCTATAAGGGTCGCTATGAGTTGGATACTGACTCAATGGCACCTAACAACAACAACAACAATAATACTAACAAAGAGAGGAGGGAACTCAGGCATGGGAGGAGTGACCTCAGGAAGGAAAGTGACGGCTGCTTATTATTTTGCCTTGAAAGAGACGTCCAGAAAATTAAACAAAATGATATCAATGCCTGGTAGACAACTAGCTGTGCTCTTTGTGTCACAGAAGCAGGAAGACTCTCAGAGTCTTTTTGGTTTATCTACATCCTCTTCACCCTTTTGTTCTCTCTTTATCTTCTCCACTTTCTTCCTCCCTGTGTCTTCCAATGACAAGTCATGAGAAAAGCATCTTTCAGGCACAGGAAGGAAAATTTTTGTTTACTTGGCACCATGATGATATTTGTACATAGAAAATGTAAAATGAATAACTGATCATATTTTTATTTTGCATCTGGTGCCAGGAAAAGTTAGAGTAAAATTTTTGTCTCCTCTGAATATTTGTGCACAAACTAATGGCATATTGTTGTTAGGTGCCGTTGAGTTGTCTCCAACTCATAACAACCCTCATAAGGTTTTCAATGGCTGATTATTTTGGGATTGCCTTGGGAGTGGATTGTCATTTCCTTGTCCCATTTTTGTGGTGCTGGGAATTGAGCCCGGGACCTCAGAGACTGCAGAGTGGCACTCTATCAACCACTGTGGCGTCTGATCCCATCAGATCTCAGAAGCTAAGCAGGGTTGGGCCTGGTTAGTACTTGGATGGGAAACTGCCTGGGAACACCAGGTGCTATAAGATTGGGAGAAGGACCAAGCAACCCACACCCAAAATATAATCAGCCACTGAAAACCCTACCAATAGCAGAGAAGCACTAACAATAGTGTTTCACCTATTGTAGAGGGTCACTATGAGTCCAATACCGACTCCACATTACCTAACAACAACAATGGCATACATTTATTGCACTAAGTCTCCTGCTAATCTCATCATTTCATTATTCTCTGGTTTCTATTTGCCAATTTTATTCATATGTCTATTTTATTGCATATGCTTTTGTAAGATTCTTCAAATCCTCTTTTCCAGACTCAGAAGTTGGGGTGGATGGTGGAGACACATGGCCACAGGTCACTGTACCACTCCTCTGGGCAAAGGGAAGGTTGTGGAAGGAGGGTCTCTTCCACTATGGCTTTAAGACTTCACTTAATTGTGTATGGATTATGCTTTGGGGAAGTGTCTATTTCCTGCCGTACTAAACTTTGAAAATTTTACATCAGGACAGGAATAGCACTTTCTTCTCCAGAAGCTTATATGAAAAAATCATGTTTTGCTTATTCTGTGGTGAATAATATTTGTGTATTGCAGACAAGCATTACTAGATATATTCTTTGATGTATATAAGCAATTATGATTGGATGAAATGTTCTTATCTGTGACTTTCAGCTTTTATTTGCAGGTTTTTACTTTGTTGGACCAGACAGAGTCAGAGCATCCATCTCAGGAGCTAGAGCTTTTTGGTTCATGGAAAACAATATTTTGCTTTTATTTTAAAGGCCTGGTTTTTAGAAGTTAGAAATAGCTTTCAAATTCAGGACTTCTAACAGAAAAGGAAATATCTTATATTTTAGGTTTCAAATGTTTTATACATAAAATAGTCAAGTGTGCATTATCAGCAACTTCAAATAATAATGTACTCCTATATATTTACTTAACATTGAATAAGTAACAAAGAAGACAACTTTGAAATGATGTAATAATGCCACCAACATCAATATCAGGTTTTGGAGAAAATATCCAAATCAATGTTAGAAAACCTTTTGTAGAAGCTTTGTGAAGTTCAAGATTATAAATTTTTAGAGAGTATAGAGTGTCAGTAGGATTATGCTATTGAACTTCGTACAACCAATATAAGGATTTATATATACTTTTGGTGATAGTATCAGTCAACATAAGTAAAATATGAAGAGTAACATGAATAGAAAGTTATCAGAAATAAAAATAGAGGAAGATTATTCATTCATCACAACACCCAGCACGAGATCTGCACCAACAAATGCTTGTCAATTGGAATTGAATGAAGGAATAAGGTCTTGGGGTCTTTTACTGTGGTAAGATCAAACCAATTAAAACAAAGAGAATATTTCTTTTTGTTTTTCCAATTCGTAGTCAAATTTTACAAAATCAATCGACTTTGGTCATAGAAGGTCATAGAATAGTGAGAAATAAGATCTAAGAGAGACGTTCAAGACCCGTCTGCTTTATGATGAATAGCCTGAAGCACAGTCAGTACAAGCATTTGAGACTCCTTTCTGTGCCTCCTGGCTGACATTTCTTGAGACTATATAAAACTGAAATGTCCTTTCTATGTTGTATTGTGAGCCATATATTTTTCTAGGAGTGCTTTGCTGATAATGTTGTAAAGCAGTTTGTCACAGCATAATTCTGCCCACTGTTTAGCTAAATCAGGGTAAGTGTGCAAAGCATTTTATCTTTTTATCAAAGATAACTGTGCTGCATGTATCCTAGAAATCTTGAGACATTTTCCCATTTCAAAATATGGCACAGTGGAAGAACAGTTAAGGAAGAGAAGAAGGCCCAGGTTAAATCTCTGATAAAGATGGAAGAACTGAGGAATAGACAGAGATTAAATAAGAAGCCAAGAGTTGGGCCTAAGGAAACCAAAATAGGAAAGAGTATCATGAAGTTTATCAGGGTGGTGTTTACCGTGTGTTGTAGCAAGATTGACTAATACAAGTACAGAGATTGTCCACGTAGAATATGTATTACTGATGACTCTGACCCATTCCATGGATGATAAACAGATATGAATTTAAAAGTAAATTAGGAGTGAATATCTTGGGGCAGGTGCTGTAGAAAACTCTTGAGATATTTTGGCATAAAGAGGGTATAAAGAGGAGAGTGACTTCAAGAAAGTCTTTTTTTTTTTTTTAAGCCTGAGTTGATATACTTGAGAATGTATTGTGCTATTGAATAATGTTGTAGTAATGGAAACTTGACACCTGCAGCTGTAGCACTGTGGCATCTGATTCCGTCAGATCTCAGATGCTAAGCAGAGTCAGGACTGGTTAGTACTTGGATGGGAGACTGCCTGGGAACACCAGGTACTGTAGGCTTGGGAAAAGGACCTGACAACCCACTCCCCCAAAAAAGTCCACCATTGAAAACCCTATGAATAGTAGAAAAGCACTGACAATACCATTTCGCTTATTGTGTGTAGGGTTGCTATGAGTTGGACAATGATTCCATAGCACCTAACAACAATAACAATGGAAACTTGATGAAGTAGGGGAAATTGAGCATACCAGTATGAGTGATGTCCTTGAGAAATGGAAAAGAGATGAGATTCAGAGCATCTGAGTGACTGGCTAGTCACTGTTGATTACCATTGGCAGCAAGACTAAAAATGTGTGTATAGATATGGTAAAAGATTATAAATTTCTGCAATTTTTTGCATACTTATATGTTTTTTAAATTAAAAGCCCTCTCTTGACCTCTTTTTCTATTTTTTGATTTCCATTTCTGTTTCTTTTTCAGCGAAGCTTTTGGAAAGAATCCATACTGACTGTCTTGAATTCTATTAGGTAGGTACACAACAAATATTGGTCCAATGAATAAATAAAGTAAAACCTTGGAGCATCAACAAAAGGAAGTGATAGAAAAAGGAATGTGGGAGGTCTAGAAGAGAGCAGTGGGAAAATTTAGCAAAGAAACATTTGCTTGGCAGTATTAAGCGTCTTTTGAGATTCATAGTTTATGAAATTAGCAGTTAGGATGTGCATTGGAGAGTGTCAGTTTTGAGGGGGATAGCAGATCAGGATCTGGAAAGAAAGAGGTGATGACCTGAAAGGGGGGATTCTCAAGGGAAGATTTTGGAGTTATTGGTTGATGACTAGTTTTGAATTGTGACTATAGAAGGGTGGGCCAAAATTAACCTAGAATAAAATATCACTATTGAGCTCAATTTAAATACTGTCTTTCTTGATATCTCTTGATATTTTACACAATGGGTATAATCTTCTTAGACAATGAGTCCCCATAATGACTGCTGCTGCTGCTTATTGTTCCTGTCATTTTCCTTCTTGTTCTCTTCTTTCTTCTCCTGATTCTCCTCTTCTAATTAATCTGCTTTGCAATTTAGTTTTGTATTTATATCTCCTTTATTGAGCACATGATCCATTAAACACAAGCATTGTGTCAAATTTGTCTTTTTCCTATTCTACTTTAAAATCAGTTTTAATTGATTCATGATATGAGATGTGATTAAAAAGCACGGTGAATGTTTAAATTTTTAAAAAATGGGTTACATTAAAAGACCCAATGCCTTCAGTCCCTCTCAAAATGCTCCCCCTGGCTTTGAACACGCTGATGCTGTTGTTCTTGCCGCTTTCTGAGATCCTCTTTCATCAGTGTCTTTAGTTTCTGTCTCCCATGTCACATATTGCTTCTGGCGTGGCAATTTCTGTCAAATAAAAACTACAGTGTGTCCTCACTCACCTTACTCACCAGACCTAGGACCCTGTGACTTTTGGCTCTTCTCCAAAGTCAGAATGACCATGAAAGGTAAATGTTTTTAATTAATTTAGGTCATCGAGGCAGCCATGACAGTGCAACCAAAGAGGATTCCCAGGACCGCTTCAGGAAGTGGCAAGAATAATGGGATGCGTCTGTTTGAATTCAGGGGGAGTATTTTGAGGGGAATTAGTGGCAATGTGCCTTCTTTCCTTTCTTTTTTTCCAGTACTTGGGTGTGGAACCCAGGGCCTCGTGCATACTTTGTGTTTTACCACTGGGGCTGCACCCCCAGCCCATTTTTTATTTTTGATCTTGAGATGGGTTTTGCTAAGTTACTCAGGCTGCTCCTGGACTCACACTTGCAATCCTCCTGCCTCCACTTCCCAAATCCCTGAGATTAAAAGCCTGTGTCACCATACCTGGCTCATTTTTCATTTTTGACCATTTTTATTTGTTACCTTTTTCTTATTGATTCATAAGAAATTGAAATGTATGCTGTAAATATTTCTTCTAAGACTGCTACTGTTTATTCAGCTTTACTTTTTTGTTGTTGCTCCTTAGAAGTATTAAATTTTAATCTCATATGGTATATATGTGTGTGTACATGTTTTCTGTGAAGACCTTCCTTATTCTGAGGCTACTAAAATGATCTGAATTTCCTCTTAATAACTGAAAAATATTGATTTCTTTAGGGTATATTTTAACTTAATTTTTAAAAAATGATACATGCTCACTGTAAAAACAGATCAAATAATACAGGAAAGTACAAAGAATAAAGGGCTGGGATTTAGCTCAGTTGGTAGAGCGCTGCGCTGCAGTCTGTGAGGTCCCGAGTTCAATTCCCAGCACCGCAAAAATGGGAGAAGTGCCTGCCAATCCACTCCCAAGGCAATCCCGAAACAGTCATTGAAAACCCTATGAGGGTCACTATGAGTTGGATACTGACTCGACGGCACCTAACAACAAAGAATAAAAAAACAATAAACCTTGAAATACTGCCACCTGACGATAGCATTTTGGCTGATATTGTTCTAACCATCCCCTTATACATGAGAAGAAGAAAGATAGTCATGAATGATGACTATATGCTTGGTATTGGTCTAAGTAAGTTATAAAGTTGGTAGCACAGGTTTACTATCCTCATTTTTATAGGTAAGGAAAATAAATGTCTTAGAGAGACATCAGCTCCCTTTTCCCAGGCAGTAAAGCCAGTAAGTGACTCACTGGGATCATTCTGAGTCTGTTCACACCTCCACTTGCCCCCTTCTAACAGACAGAGAGTTCTTCCGAGGCAGGGGTGAATCAGTTCTTTTAAGCCCAGCATAAAGTTGTTGTTAGGTGCCGTCAAGTTGGTATCCGACTCATAGCAACCCTACATATAACAGGTGAAACACTATTGCCAGTGATTCTCTGCTGTTCATAGGGTTTTCAATGGCAGATTGATTTTTGGGACCGGGTTGCCAGGTCCATCTCCCAAGCCTACAGTATCTGGTGTTCCCAGGTGGTCTCCCATCCAAATACTAACCAGGACCAACCTTGCTTAGCTTCCGAGATCGGACGGGATCAGATGCCACAGGGCTACGGCTGCAGGCCAGCATATAGTAAGCACTCAGAAATGCTTATTTCATTTAGTTATATAAAAATGAATTTAATTCCGTCAATAAAATACATGGACATCATTTCATCCTTGTGATGAAAACCATCAATCCCTCTTACCCTATATCATTTCTATTGCTCACAAGATCCTTTTCAATACTCAATTGATTATTTTGCCATTTACTTCAGTATCACAACATGCTTCCTCGTGTGTATTGAAGAGACAGTGAAATATCTAATTTGGCTTCACATTCAAAGAAGCTTTTATTCACTTTGAAAATATTACTGTATTCATTGTCTTTTTATGCCCATCAAGCTGCTGAGAATGTGTTCTCTAGCCCTATAAAATATCACTTCCCCATTTCTTATAGTCTACTACTCAATCTACTATCTTTTATATTCTTTAACTTAAATAAAATGTGATGCTAATTATAAAAAATTTGTTGTGCTTAACATGTAGAGGTTTGTCCAGTTCAGAGTCTCATCATTTTCTTTAGTGATGGGATATTTGGGGCTTGTATTTCTCCAAATATTGCTACTCTTCCATTCCTCTGTTCACTACTTTTAATAGGTAAATGTTAACTTCTTGCTTTCTATCTATCTAGTATCTTATGCACTTCTTCACAGTCTTCATTTCTAGCCCAATTACTACATTCTTCCAGCTCATTACTATGTTCTTTGCCTTTCCTCATTTCTGTTTTCCACTTCACACAAAGAAGTTTGAATCCTATGGATATTTAACAAACATCTATGTGTCAGATAACCCAGAGTGCTTTACAAATGTTACATTGTTTAATCCTCATATCAAGAATGTGATATAGGTACTGTGACTATCTCCATTTTACAGATGTATAAACAGAGACACAGATTGGTTAATTAATCTTTTCTAGAGGCTCCCAAGTGGTGATCCTTGGAGTAGGATTTGAACTTCAGTTGTTTGGGTTCTTAGTTATGTTTTGCTTGTTAATAATCACTTGTTATTGCCGGGCATGGTGGCACACGCCTGTAATCCCAGCAGCTCCGGAGGTGGAGGCAGGAGGATCGCAAGTTCGAGACCAGAGGCAGCCTGAGTAACTTAGTGAGACCCTGTTCAAAAAGTAAAAAAGATGGGCTGGGGGCGCAGCTCAGTGGTCCAGCACTTGCAGAGCATGCAAGTGCAGGGCCCTGGGTTCAACCCCCAGTACCACCAAAAAAAAAAAAAAATCACATTATTTTTTGGCTGTGTTTTCTGTTTTATGGAAATAATGCTCTCCTTTACCTCTCTGAAAATCTTAAGTATAAATTATTTTAATGTTCTTGCCTGAAGGCTTTTAAGTTCTGTTTTCTCAGGTGCAAATTCTTCTCAGGTGCAAATTCTTCTGTTTTTTGTGTTCTCACCTCCAGCCTTTGTCTCTTTTTGTGGTGCTGGGGTGTTGTGGCTCCTGAACAATATGATGATTATTGATTTGGCAATGATCCTGGAAGTCAGTATTATGTTGGTAGACTTTTCTCTGCCTCTGCGATCACATTGGTGTTACCTCTACAACCTTAGGCTTATATGGTCTTTTCTCGGTCCTAGTATTCTTTCAGGAATTTAGTCTATCTAGAGTGGGAGAACCTGCAGCTGTAGCCCTGTGGCATCCGATCCTGTCAGATCTTGGAAGCTAAGCAGGGTCGGGCCTGGTTAGTACCTGGATGGGAGACCACCTCGGAACACCAGAAGCTGTAGGCTGGGAGAAGGACCTGGCAACCCCCTCCCAAAAATCAATCTGCCATTGGAAACCCTATGAACGGCAGAGAAGCACTGACAATAGTGTTTCCCCTGTTGTACAGAGGGTCACTATGACTCAGATACCAACTGGATGGCACCTAACAACAACAACAGAGTGGGAGAACCCCTTTTCTTCCAAATTCATATTTCATGAGTAAAGACATCCATGAGTTGAACATTCTTAATTTCAACAGTTCCATTATTCACTCCTTGCAAAAGAGAGACATAAGACTTATCTAGTTTATATATTTAGGATATAAAATTAGATATGCATAGTTTTGTCCCCTTACCTGTCTTTTGAGATTTAGCTTCCTAAAGGAATACATGTTATACACCACATTCTACCATATATATATATATATTGCAGTATTTGGTGGTTAAACTCAGGAAGTAACCACTATGCTATGCTGACAGCCTTTTTAAAATTTTTTTATTTTGAGACAAGGTGTTGCTAAGTTGTGCAGGCTGTTTCTGGCCTCAAACTCATGATCCTCCTGCCTTAGTCTTCCCTAGTTGCTGAGATTACAGGCATGTACCATGGTGCCAAACATCTCTCTCATCTTATTAACATTAAATAACAATTACTTTTTAGTCTTATTCTATTAGGACTACTAAGGCAGACAATTCCAGTCCTAGTCTCTTAATTTTGCCTCCCTAGATGAAAAGTTATTGATGTCCATTCATCAAGTTACCCTTGTTTTGGATTAACCCCCTATCCAGGTAAACTTTCACTTCTCTGAATCCTCTTCCAAATCGGCAAACAACCCAAAATACCTGTGATTTTCTGTCTCCCCCATTGTGTTGTTAGGTTCCGTTGAGATGGGATCTGACTCAGTGACCCTATGTACAACAGGCAAACACTATTGCCAGTGCTTCTCTGCTATTCATAGGGTTTACAATGGCAGATTGATTTTTGGGAGTGGGTTGCCAGGTCCGTCTCCCAAGCCTACAGCACCTGGTGTTCCTGGGCGGTCTCCCATCCAAGTACTAACCAGGACGGACCCTGCTTAGCTTCTGAGATCTGATGGGATCGGATGCCACAGGGCTATGGCTGCAGGCTCCCCCATTGTAGCAAGCTCAATGAACCTACCTTTAACAAGTTACAGACATATTTCTGATGGGTTTTGGCTATTGGGTTGTCTATTTTATCTTTAAAGGACTGGTCTCCACATTTGGAAGTCACTAGTGGTTCAGGCTTGCAGCAAGGTGGGTTATTGTGTTTCATTCTGGGATTAGAAATAGGAAGCCATTGCCAGTACACAAGTAAGTCACACCCACCAGAAAGATATTTATCAATAACAAGGCTGAGATTTCTTCTCCATCTGCTAATTCATCTTATCATTCCTTAGCTGGTACAAACATTGCCAGAAAAATCAGAAAGTAAACTTTAACAGGGCCCTTTAAAAACCTCCACATTATCTGTTGTTAGGTGCGGTTGAGTAAGATTTTTTTCTCATTTTCACAAATTTGTGTGTGGATTTCTATTGATTTGTTACTTATCTATGTTCTTTCAAAAATAATTGCTAAAGTATTCTAGATTTGGTGGCCAGCAGTGGAGTCTTGTACTGTTCTTAGTGAACGATCTTCAAAATGAAAGATTGTATTCATTTTAAACAAGTATTTAGTTTGAACATGGAATAAAGACAAATCCTGTGCTATGAATGTGTTTGTGAATAATTTCAACTTTTTATATGCTTTCACATGACATCTTAGTGCTGGGTAACATGTAATGACTTAGTAGTATTATCTGTTTTTTTTCTGTTTGTCTACAAGCTTCCTTTACACTCTAGAACTCCTCCTATAGGAATAAACCATACTGTCCCATCCTGTGTCATCTCACCACCCTCACATGGATCCTTATTTTTATCCCTTTCCTGTTGCCAGGGTTAAAGAGAGGATGACATATATTAGCGATGAGACTGAGTTAGTGTGAGACAGTAAAGGAGCCCCTGACAGCATTCAGGGAAATAGCTCAGTTGCTAGCAGTCAGGCTATAGTTTTCCTTTGTAGAATGGAATTCCATAAAATATCAATATCACTTGAGGATTCTCCATGGTTGTGATGCAACAAGACAAAAATAAGTTGAATTTATAGGCATGCCTGCAACGGAGATAAAACAGAAATTACGTGCAACCATTAATTGACCATTACTTCTCTGGCACACACCTCCAGTCCTATTCTCTTAATTATGCTTCCTAGATAAAAGGATATTGATGCTCATTCATCAAGTTACTCTTGTTTTATTATAGCATCCCATCCAGATTTGCTTCTCTAAATCCTCTTCTTAATCACTGGACAACCTAAAATCCTTGTGATGATCTGTTTCCCCGGAGGCAGCAAATTTAGCAAATTTAATCAACTACTTTTTTTTAAACCTACAGTGATATAGTAATTTTTGGCTGGTGAGCACTGATGGTAGAATGTACTTGGAGATAATTAGGGTCTGGAGATTGTACCAGTACCAGCAGGCCAATGAAATCAGCCATTGGAGGGAAATGGTAGGAATTATCCAGCGATGTCCACAGATGGGTACAGGCCACTTATGGGGCATTGTAACTATACCAGCTGCTTCGCCACTGTAATTTTGGCATACACACTCACTAGTGTCTATCTGTAGCAGGCAGAGACCATTCCAAGTGGAGCTGGAGGGTTACAAAATCCAGTACTGAATATCATTTCCCCTTTTATCGGACCTACCTACCTATTTTAGTGTCCTTGGCCATATACTGTGCCTGTAGCTAGATATTCACCATGCTTGAGGTTGACTCTTCCCCTACAGTCCATTTCACCCCTTCAAGTACTACTTGAACACAAGTTAGTCCTAGAAGTCCTCAAAGTGAAGACCTGCTTGCTCAATTATGATCAATTGGCTTATATTTATAGTGGACACTTTCAATGTTTTCTAGGGATATTTTACATTGCATTATGACTATCTAGTGTTCCCTTAGTTAAAATATTAAGTGATTAAGAGAGTAAAGAAGAAAAGCATGTCTTTTAAGGTGGCCACTTTACTAAAGATTCTTGTATCATGCTGTGTGCTCTATTTTAAGATTAAGAGCAAGGCCACACCCATTAAAGTCCTATAAACCAGCCCAGCGAATAACAAGAACTATCACAATTTTGTTAATTTCCTTTAATTTGATTTCTTAATAAAGTTAAGAATAAAACACTTCAGCATAGTCTGATAGGAAAAACATTGGGTTTAAAGTTAGAATACATTGGTCTGAGAACCAATCTGTGACTAGCCTAGTGGCTGAGTCTCAGTTTCCACAACCATAAAGCAGGGATTGTGGTACCACTACAAATTATTACTAAAACAGATTAAATGATAATGGAGACAGATGCTATTTTTGAGCATTATAATGATAGTTGACATTGTAGACTGCTTATTTTGTGCTAGGTATTGCTCTAAAGAGTTTACTTGGATTTTCTCAATCTTCATAACAAACTTTGTTGTTGTTGTTAGGTGCCATCGAGTCGGTATCCAACTCATAGCAACTCTACATACAACAGGCAAAACACTATTGTCAGTGCTTCTCTGCTGTTCATAGGGTTTTCAATGGCAGATTGATGTTTGGGAGTGGGTTGCCAGGTCTGTCTCCCAAGCCTACAGCACCTGGTATTCCCAGGCGCTCTCCCATCCAGGTACTAACCAGGCCTGACCCTGCTTAGCTTCCAAGATCTGATGGGATCAAATGCCACAGAGCTACAGCTGCAGGCACATAACAAACTTATGAGACGTATATTATCATTTCTTGTGTAGATGAATAAACTAAGATTCACGGAGTCTAAAAAACTTGCTTAGGAATAGGCAAGGAATCTGAGCAGATGGCTGAGTAGGAAGAACCAAAAATCTGTCTCTCCATCTAGATAACAATTGCACTGGCACAATCTGTCTGATGTAAATATTTTGGAACTTTGGAACATATCGAAGGCTCGTAACTTCCAGAGGAACATTTGGACAGTTAACAGCAGTTAATTTTGGTCAATTCCAGCTCTTAGCTGGCTAGCAGCTTCCCATCTCCCACCTTCAGCCTGGTACAGGGAGGCATGAGCTGTGGGAGCAGCCTGCACATAGCATGCAAGTACCAAGGTGGGCGATACAGACCCTGCCCTACAAATATCAAAATGTCTGTTGTGATCACAGTGGTGCAGACACAGAGGCAGACAGCCATTGGTCCTCCCCTTACCTTCCAGCTTTGTAAATTCCTTTCTCTGCAGGCTAAAGGACTTCCAGAGGATTTAAAGGGCCAGGGTCTTTCTCTCTAACTTTATTTTTATTTTTTATTCTCTTTTTGGAGCTAGGCATTAAAGACTGTTGTTGTTGTTGTTAGGTGCCGTTGAGTCATGTCTGGCTCATAGTGACCCTCACAGGGTTTTCAATGGCTGATTGTTTCGGGATTGCCTCAGGAGTGGATTGCCACATCCTTCTCCCATTATTTGTGGTGCTGGGAATAGAACCCAGAACCTCAGAGACTGCAGAGTGGCACTCTACCTACTGAGCTAAATCCCAGCACCAGCATTAAAGACTAGGACACTCAAAAGCAACTGCATATGCAGGGAAAACAAGAAAGTCACTATTCATGCTCTGGGAAAGGCATAAGCCCAGAGAAACCTGAAAAGACCTTAAGTTTATACCTCAGGATGATCCTTGTTGTTGTTGTTAGGTGCCATCGAGTCAATATCTGACTCATAGCAACCCTCATAGGGTTTTCAATGGCTGAGTGCTTCGGGATTGCCTTGGGAGTGGATTGCCAGGCCCTTCTCCCATTTTTGCGGTGCTGGGAATTGAACTCAGGGCCTCAGAGACTGCAGCGCAGCGCTCTACCCACTGAGCTAAATCCCAGCCCAGGATGATCCTTAGTACAGATGAAATGTACAAGCTTCAAAACTAAAATAAATGATGGCAAATCCCAGGGAAAGGGAAGAGTCTGATTTCCAGAGTTACCAAATTGTCATATTTAAATCAGATTTTTTTAAAATAAAAAAAGACAAAAACAACTACAAACATAAGGCACAGAAGAAAACAGGAAATTATGGTCTATTTAAAGGAAACAAACAAAAGAACAGAAATAAAACAAACAAAAAAACCTAGAAACTGCCACTGAGAGAGAGAGACCAGATGAGAGATCCACTAGAAAAACTTTGAAATAATGTCTTAAAGATGTTACAAGAACTAAAGGAAGATGTGGGAAAAAATCAAGAAAATAGTGTATGAGCAAAATGGAAATGCCAATGCAGAGACAGGAAATATAAAGAACACCAAAAGGAAATTCTAGAGCTGAAAATTATAACACATGAAAAATGTTCAAGAAAGATTCAATGGTAGCTCTAAGTAGGTAAAAAAAAATCAATGAACTTGATGATAATACAACTAGAAGTATTGATTCTGAAGTACAGGAAGAAGAAAGAATGAAAAAGGGCCCTGTGGGAGACTATTGAGTGGACCAGCATACACAGTGTTGGAGTCCCCAAAAAAGTTACAGAAAGAGAAAGGAGAGATATTATTTGAAGAAATAATGGTTGAAAACTTATTACATTTGGTGAAAGACATGAATATAAACATCCAAGAAGCTAACGGCCCCTAGGTAGGATGAATTCAGAGATCCACATTGAGACCCATAGTCAAACTGTCAAAAGACGAACACAAAGAGAATCTTGACAGCAACAAGACAGAAGAATCTTGCCACATATAGGTTCAGTTTATCAGCAGATTTCTCATCAGAAGCAATGAAAGCCAGAAGACAGTGGGCTGGTATATTTAAAGTCCTAAAAGAAATAAGAAAAATTGTCTTCTGAGCCTGCAAAGCTCTCTTTCCAGTATGAGGGTGTAATTAAGATATTTCTAATAAACAAAAGCTAAAGAAGTTTGTTGCTCCAAGATATTCTCTTTAAGAAATCCTAAAGGGAGTCTTGCAGGTTGAAATGAAAGGATAAGAGACAATAACTTGAGGTCATATGAAGAAATAAAGATCTTAGTAACGGTAAGAAGACAGGCAATTATAAAATCTAGTTTTGCTATAATGATGGTTTATAATCCCACTTTTTGTTTTCTACACAAGTTATGAGGTAGATATATTAAAAAGTTATTAGTCTAAAAGCTGATATTGTTCTACTTTGTTTTGTAACTTCATTTTTTTATGTAAGATACTGATGCATTAAAGAAAAATTATTGCAAATAAATAGAAATTCTGAATATGTCTATAATTAGTAAAAATTTAAATCAGTAATTAAATCAGTCTTGTAATAAAAGAAAAGAAAACAAGCAAACAAACAAATAAATAAACCCTAGGCATAATGGCTTCATTTGTGAATTGTCCCAAACATCTACAGAAGACCTAATACCAGTGCTTCTCAAAGTTTTCTAAAATATTCAAGAAAAGGAAACAGTTTCTAACTCATTCTATGAGACTAATGTTGTCTACTGCCATACCACTAGTGTTGTCTAGTGCCATACCACCCTGGTCTCCGATCCCATCTGATCTTGGGAGCTAAGCAGGATCAGGCCTGGTTAGTCCTTAGATGTGAGACCACTTGGAAATACAGGGTGCTGTAGGCTTGAGAGAAGTACCTGGCAGGCCATTCTGGAAATAATCAGCCACTGAAAACCCTATGAATAACAGAGAATCACCAATATAGTACCAGGCACGGCACAGTGTCAGGTACTGTCTCCTTCCGTTGTACCTAGGGTCACTATGAGTTGGGTTTGACTTGATGGCACCAAAGAACAACAGCAATAGTTTTGCCTTGACACCACAGCTGGGTAAAGATACTATAACAAAAGAAAACTATGATCATTATGTCTTATGAAAAATTGATGCAGTCAGCACAGTGGAACACACTTGTAATTCCAGCGACGCAGAAGACTGAGGCAAGAAGATGACAACTCTGAGGCCAGAGGCAGAGAACTTGTCTCAAAATAAAAAATAAAACCTGGGCTGGGGCTGTATCTCATTGGTAGAGTGCTTGCAAAGTATATGTTATGTTGTGAGTCAACTTCTTAGTACCTAACAACAACTAATAGACAACTAAGTCACTAATACACAAAGTGACCTATAGATTCAAGGCAATTCTTATCCAAATCTCAGTGAATTTGTTCAGAAACAGACTAATTCCTCCTAAAATTCCTATGTAATCTCAGGCATCCAGGTTAGTCAAAATAGTCTTGACAAACAAGAACAGAGCTGGAGGGCTTATACTTCTGATTTCAAAACTTGCTTCATTGCTATCGTAATCAAAACAGCATGGTCCTGGTAGGAAAAAAGAATAGAATACAGATTACAAAAGTAAACCCTTGTGTATACGGCCAAACAACTTTAACAGGATGACAAAACCATTCAAGGCGCAAAAGACAACATTTCAACAAATTATGCTGGAAAAATTGGATGTTTCCATGCAAACTATGATATTGGATGTTTTCTTAACATGATAGACAGAAATGAGCTAAAAATGAATTAAAGGCCTAAATATAAGAGCTAAAACTACAAAACTCTCAGGATTATTCATAAGACAAAAGATTTACAACATTGTATTTGACGTCTATTTCTTGGATATGGCACCAAAGGTATAGACAACAAAATAAAAATAGACAAATTGGAGTGCATAAAAATTAAAAAGTTGTACATCAAAGGACATTGCCTAAATAGTGAAAATGCAATCTATACAATGGGATAAATATTTTTAAATTATGTATTTGATAATGGATTAATATCCACAACATGTACAGAACTCCTAAAACTCAATAATGCAAAACACCTAACACTACTTTCAAAAAAATAGGCAAAGTACTTGAATAGATTTTTCTCCAAAGAAAAAGTATTAATGGCCAATAAGTGCGTGAAAAAATGGTTGACATTACTGGCCATCAAGGAACTGCAAATCAAAACTAAAACAAAACACCACTTATGCCCATTAAATAGAACATAGCAAGTGTAGATGAGGACTTGGAGAAAGTAGAACCCTTGTGCACTGTTGATGGGACTGTAGAATACCATTGTGGAAAGCAGTTTCTCCAAAAATTAACAATAGGATTATCATATGATCTAGAAATTGCACGTCTGTGTATATACAAAAGAACTGAAATCTGACCTTCAAGGAATAGTATATATCCATGTTCACAGCAGTGTTGTTCATTACTGCTAATATATGGACATTACCTGAGTCTATTGATGGATGAGTGGTGAACAAATGTGGTATAGACAGACAGCAGAATGTTATTCAGTATTTATAAGGAAGGAAATTCTGACATATGCTACAACATAAATGAAGCTTGAAGGCCTTAAGTTAAATGAACTAAACCAATTACTAAAAGAAAAGTACTGTATGATTCCACTTACATGAGGCACCGACATTAGTAAAAATCATAGTAACAGATGGGAAAGGGAAGTATGAAGAAATATTGTGTGTTAGGTATAGAGATTCAATTTGAAAGATGAAATGAGCTCTGGAGATGATTGGTGATGATTGTACAGTGATATGGATGCACTTAAGACCACTAAATTGTACACTTATAATGTCTGAAAATGGTAAATTTTTTATGCTTATTTTACTCTAATAAAGAATTAGAGTAAAAACAACAGCAGCAGAGGCAGAATTTAAATCCATATCTAATCTGTTGTAAAGTTTGTGTTCTTCACTACTAATTGGCACTGCTACAATGTATGCACCATAAAAATGAGCTATCTGCATACTAAATAATCAGTTTTACAAAATTACAAACTCCTCAATCTACATTTGTGTAAATTGATGTTCACAAAAATCTTTATAGTAGCTGAGAGAATTATGATTACTATTCCCATTTTGGGGCTGGGATTTAGCGCAGTGGGTAGAGCGCTGCGCTGCAGTCTCTGAGGTCCTGAGTTCAATTTCCAGCACCACAAAAATGGGAGAAGGACCTGGCAATCCACTCCCAAGGCAATCTCGAAACAGTCAGCCATTGAAAACCCTATGAGGGTTGCTATGAGTTGGATACCGACTTGACAGCACCTAAAACAACAACAACAACATTCCCATTTTAAAAAGAATTGAGGTTTAGAACAATATTCAAAGACAAAAATATTTAACACTGTACACTGAAACACTTGGGTAGTTGTTTCTGTGCAAGCTAAATATCTGGATAATTGTTGTTGTTTGTAGGTGCCAACGAGTTGGTATCTGAGTCATAGTGACCTTCATAGGGTTTCCAATGGCTGACTGTTTCGGGATTGCCTTGGGAGTGGATTGCCAGGTCCTTCTCCCATTTTGTGGTGCTGGGAATTGAACTCGGGACCTCAGAGACTGCAGCGCAGCGCTCTACCCACTGAGCAAAATCCCAGCCCATCTGGATAATTAAGATTTGTATTATTTGTGATTTTGTGTGTATGTGTCTTGGAGCTATAACTGTGGTATGTGGTATTAAGAAAATAGCATAACCTATTAGAAAGAATTATATATCAGGATATATAATCAGGGGAATTGAAATTGAAACAAAAATCTTATTGCTGCTACGTTTTACAAAAGAGAGATTTAGCTAAGACACACAAAAACTTAACTTCAAATTCCATTAATCGAAATTGTTGATGCATATTCCCTGCTTATCCCTTTTGGTGCGCTTTATTACCTGCTGATATCTAAATATTTTGGCATTTGGTTAATACCTGCAATTGTGACTTTCCAAAATCTCTTGGGGCCATTTCAAGGAAAAACAAAGATAAAATAACTTAGTTTCTGTGGGTCTTGATTAATATAATAATGTGTATTTATGATGACTGTTTTCCATTTAAGAATTATACAATTTTTTATAACTCAAAAATCATGCTGACCTGTGATTTTTCTAGGAAATAGAAAGCGGCTTATTGAAATTATTTTTCCTAAGTATTTTCAGGCAGAGATATTTTTTGGAAGGTATTTTCCCTCCCTTGTGGAGAATTCAATAGCATTTGTTAGGAGAAAATATGATTCATGAATAAACCAGTAATTTGGCAAAGCAAGTAAGTCACATTAGTTTTTAAAGGCTGAAATTTTAGTCTTATGGTGCAATAAGGGTTATTAAATCAATATAGAGTTGTCTTCCAATTTGGAATGGACTCATTTGGCACTAACAATATTTTTAGTCACAAATTAAAGTATGTGACTGTATTTTCAATCAGAAAACTTCAAATATGATCATGATTTATATTTTACTGGAAATATTTTATTGGCTTTCAGGATCTTCTACTATTTTAAATTCCCCATATCTTTATTTTCATATCATTAACTATGTTTTTTACTCACTATAAAATTGCACATCTGCAGCTATACCACCCTAGCATCCTATCCCATTTGATCTTGGAAGCTAAGCAGGGTAGGGCCTGGTTAGCCTTTGGATGGAAGACTGCCTGGCAATACCAGGTGCTGCAGGCTAAGGAGAAGGACCTGGCAACACACTCCCAAAACAATTAGCCATTGAAAACCCTTCATAGGGTGGCTATGAGTCAGAATTAACTTGATGGCACCTAAAAACAACAACATACAATAGCACATTCAATTAAAAAAAATCTGAAGAATACTAAACTATATAAAAAACTAGAACATAAGGCACTATTAACCTATCCAGGAAACTCTGAGAACAGTTTAGTATACTTAATATCTTAACTGTGTGATCAAAGTTTCAAAGTTTCACAATTTTGCCTAGTTAAAGGTAAAAACTTTTTTGGACTTTATGCATAAAACAAAACATCTTCAGGATTATGGGCATGTTTTCAATTTTCATGAAAATATATTTTCATAATTACTTTGGTTCACCATGGAATCGTCTTAGTGTTAACACTGACTCAGTGTACAGTCATGTAACATTTTTTTCACTTTTATTTTTGGTAGGCACTCGTTCCTAAGTAAGACATGTCTTTCCTGCCTCCGAGGAATCTTCAGTTTTGTCAAGACACCAGAACCAGGTTTTTTGAAAATTTTATGTTGGATTTTTAGGCAAGGTTGGGGGAAAGATATACCAATGTTGAGAGGATTACCTAAGCTGCATTTAAGTGGAAGAAATGTAATTATTAAAAATCCGTTTCATTACATGGAAAATGCCCATGAAAATATTAAATTTGGTATCAGAGTCACCTGCCTGTCCTGTTCTGCCAAGCATTTTGATTTTGATAGTGGCAGAAGTCATTAATTTTGGGTTAGCCCCAAATTAGCCTATTTATTGTTGTTTTCCAGAAACCAATGTTAATCTAGTTTCTCCAATTATCTGTTTTCTGTTTTCTGGATAATTTCTATCCAATTATCTGTTATCTGTTTTCCAGAAACAAACATAAATCTTTGCTAAATACATTTGAACTCACAAATTCTACTATCCATTTTACAGACAGTGAAATTTATAGTAAATTTTATTGCCAGTGTATTTTCTACTCCATGAAGTTGTTGTTGTTAGGTGCCATCAAGTTGGATACGACTCATAGTGATTTTCATAGAGTTTTCAACAGCTGATTTGTGATGGTTTCAGGAGTTGGTTGCCATGTCCTTCTCCTGTTTTTGCAGTGCTGGGAATTGAACCCAGGGTCTCAGAGAGCACAGCATGGTACTCTACCAACTGAGTTAAGTCCCAGACCTGTGAGGTAGGAGTTCTTTTTCTTGTTCTAAGCTTTGCACATTTAGATATTTGTGAAATGGTTAGTGCACAGCAGAAGCTAGAATCTCCTCTGTGATGCATCTCTCAGATAAGTCTTGATTACTTCATCACACATTATCTCCTGACTTCTTTTCACCCATTTTCTTGGGAGGAATTCCACTCAAATTTTCCCACTGTATGACCATTGCCACCTTAATTCCTTCTCCTGGTGATGCCTAAGTCCACTGATTTTTTTAGGGGGAAAAGTTTACAATTAAGAACTATTTTCTCAAGGTCAGTTTTCTGCCTACCATATTGATGCCATAAAGAATTCCACTTACTGAAATCGCAGACATTCCATTTTCTCCAATTTTCTATTAAGGCATGGAATACAGAAGGAACTGGATTAGTCTATGGGAGGAATTGGCCTGGTATTTGATGAGG
>VMDO01028785.1:0-23442 GCA_007922755.1 Pedetes capensis
TCTTCCAGTGGTCATTTTGAAAATATTAACTCATTAAATTATTTAGATCTTCAAAATATTGACCCATTTCATTATAAAATCTTGAGAACATTCATTAACCCCACCAATCTCATCAGGAATGACTTTAGTTAATAGGTGGTCATTAAGATCTCAAAAGCACATAAAGATTTCCAAATCTCTCTTTTTCCTTTAAAAATACAAATGTTATCATTTGTAAAATATTCTTTGTATTGTTTTCCTTGGAATGACAGCCTTACTTCTTTCATTTTTATGAATATGTCCGTCAAATACCCAAGTCTGAGCAGCCATGCAGAGTCTGTTAGTTGTTCTTTCAAGTAAAAATTATTTCCATGACCTAGTTCAGCTGGAGATTTCAATAAGAAACAAGTTTTTCCTTCAGGCAACTACCATATAAATTAGAAGTGCTTTATGTGTACTTCTCATTTCACTACCCAGAATATTAAGAAGACATGTTCTCAAGGGTCATTATTTAATAAAAATCATCAATTTGTATTACTTCATCAAGGACATTCTTGAGTAAAACCAGCTCTTTCTAACTGCAAGTGTGTTGCAATAGAGAATATAAAGGTGGCTAAAACAGTTTGTTGCTCCTAACTTCATCTGTGTGAGGCACGAGGATTTTACCAACCATTGTTTTTGAATCATCAGTGAAAAGGGCAAAACACTGGGAAAACAGCATCAGTATTATTCTGAAAAAATTGTTTTATACACCCTTTGGGTATATCTCAGGAATATGCGGGCAGCCACAGACCATATTTTGAGAATTGCTGCTTTCAGACAAACCCAATCACACTGGGCCTCTGTTTTAAAGACTTTCATCTTTGCCCAATGTCAAGTAAATGAACTCCTACTCTGTGTATTCAACCTTGACAATCTGAATGCCACTAGTTTTCAGACTCCTGGGTGTGACTCTGGCTGGGTATGTCCTCTGTTCCTTCCACTCTGAGCTGCTGCTTAAGCTTCTCACTCTAACCTTTTTTCTCTTCTATGCAAGTACTTCTTTCTGCCTGATATCCTCCTATCTCTGTTTACTTGAAAAACTTCCCTTTATTCTTTAATATCTAATTCAAGATTTGATACCATGAGAAGTCTTTTCTCTTACCCCTAGCCAGCTGATCAGGGTTAAATACTTCTTCCTTTTGACTTCTACAGAACTCTGTATATTCTTTAAAAAAAATAATGAAGTTATCTGTTCATACCAGCTATTATTCTTATTACTGGGAAAACAGAGATGAGAAAGAGAAGAATCCTAATCTAATCTACTGCAACTGATATACTAGAACTTAAGTATTACTGGGGTGCTAGAAAAAAATACAATAAATAAGACATGGTTTCAGATGGGGGTATTTGGGTAAATTGTGAACTTTGCTTAAGGCAAACAGGAAGGAGTATCTGTGGAAGCAATATTTGAGCTAAGATCTGGAATATTTAAAAGAATTGAGTCAGGCCAAGAAAAGAGGAGTACATTCTGGATACAGGAAACACATACATAGCCAGGATTCTTCAAACAGAACCAATGAACTGTAGATGTATGAAAACATGGATGGATAAGTAGATAGATTTAGGAAATGGAATTGGCTTGCCAATTGTAGAGACTGGCAAGTCCTGAGGTCTGCAGGGTGAAATAGCAAGCCAGAAACTCAAGAGAGTCAATGGTATAATTCCTGGCCAAGTCCATTGGCTTGAGAATCAGGATAGCTAATAAATAGTAGTTCTAGGCCATAGGCTGGCACCCTTGAGATCTGAGAGCTGTTGTGTCAATTCTAGTCTGCAGCCACAAAAAAGCTGATGGCCTATTTCAGATAATGTCAGGCAAGAGGAATTCTCTCTTGGAGAAAGGTCAGGCTTTTCTTCCTATTCAGGCCTTCAACTGTTGGGATAGGGTCACCCCCATTATGAGGGACAATCTGCATCAATCAATCTACCAACTTAATTGATATCTCATCTCAGAACAACCCTCACATAAACATGTAGAATGTTTGACTAAATAGCTGAACATCCATGGCCCAGTCAAACTGACAAACAATGAGCCATCACAGCAGGTGTGAAAATGGGCAGAGAGGACTGCAGCCAGGCCCTGAGATGAAGCAATTTACCTCAGAGGATATGCTGTTTTGAGGAAACAAGCATGGGAGGCTGAGACACCAACAAACTCAGGAAAGCAGAGGACCTTACTGAACTCTAGGAATCAGACATAAGAGTGCAATAAGAGCTAGAAACTTGGCACCCCAAAGATATTGAATGCTAAAGCATGGAAGGTCAGCATCCTGTTGAACAGAGCAGGTTATAGGAGCAGGAAGGATGGATTTGGGAGGCAAAATGGGAAAAAACATTGTTGTTTTTAGGTGCTGTCCAGTTGAATCCAACTCATAGCAACCCTCTTGGGTTTTCAGTGGCTGATTGTTTCGGGATTGCTTTGGGAGTGGATTGCTAGGTCCTTCTCCTGTTTTTCGGGTGCTGCTGTACCAACTGAGATAAACCTCAGCCAGGGAAATAACATAATACTGAATTAATCAGCTTGAGCTGCCATAACAAAATATCACAGATTGTGTGGTATAAACAACAGAAATTCATTTTCTCTCCATCTAGAGGAAGTCCAAGATCATGGTGTCAAAGGTATAAGCAGGGCTGGGTTTTGTTGTTATTTTGTTTTTGTCTTTTTCCTTGTCTTGCAGATGGCCATCTTTCCTGTGTCCTCCATGGACATGTATTCCTGGTGTCTCTGCGTGCCCAAAGTTCCTCTTCTTGTAAGGATACCAGTCAGATTGGATTAGAGGCTAATCTAACAACTTCATTTTAACTTTTTGTCCTTGTTAGGTGGCGTCCAGTCGTGTCTGACTCATAGCAACCCTTTTAATGGTGCTATCTTCAAATATACACACATTCAGAGATGCTGAGGATCAAGATTTCAACATACAAATTGGGGGTAAGCACAGTTTAGCTCATAACAACCCTCATTCTTAGTATGTGCACTTCTTATTTATCAGTTTTTGGTTTTTTTAAAGAATAACCAGTATGCCCACTTTTGTGACTTTTGTATCCATTCCTGCCTCCCATTCCCCATTCATTTCCTACCTGGCCTACCTGAATGGGCAGAATTTATTTGTTTGTTTCCTAATTAATGGGTAATTTATTGATAGCTTACAGTGCAAAAGATACGGTTGTAAATATTTTAGCTTTTTGTATTATTTAGTCCTTATTTAAACTTGTGATGTTGTTGTTATTAGGTGCTGTCGAGTCGGTATCTGACTCATAGCAACCCTCTGTACAACAGGGGAAACACTATTGTCAGTGCTTCTCTGCTGTTCATAGGGTTTTCAATGGCAGATTGATTTTTAGGAGGGGGTTGCCAGGTCCTTCTCCCAAGCCTACAGCTTCTGGTTTTCCCAGGCGGTCTCCCATCCAGGTACTAACCAGGCCTGACCCTGCTTAGCTTCCGAGATCTGATGGGATCAGATGCCACAGGGCTACCGCTGCAGGCCAAACTTGTGATATGGGTGGTAAATTTTATAACCATTTCCAAAATGAATAAAATATAAAATGGAAAGATTAAGCAATTTTCCAAAGACAAAGGAGTTTTTCATTGGTAAAGTCAGGATGTAAGCCCTAGAAGTTTGATTCCAGAGCTCTAGTCACCAAGCAATATGAAGGCCTGACCTCTTGATTACTAATTGGGTCTAACTGGGATTCAGACCCTAATCTACATCATGTTATCATCTTTCTTTCAGAGCACATTAAGCCTGAAATCAGTGCCCAAAAATAAAATACTGGAAAAAATTCCTTACATGTTGTATTGTTTTTTTAATGAAGTGTAACAAATTACCACAAACTGAGCAGCATACAAGAACACCCATTTATTATCTCACAGTTTCCGTGGGGTAGTGTTTCAGGTTTCGTGTAGCTGGATTCTCTGCTCAAAGCATCCGTCAGGCTCTGTTCTCATCTGGAGTTTGGGGTCCTCTTCAAGTCCATTCAGGTTGTTGACTGATTTTGGTTGTTTATAATTATAGGACTGAGACCCCCATTTTCTTTCTGCTTCAATCATCATATCCCCAAATCATTTATTCTCAAACTCTAGTCATGTGTCTAGTCAGTCCAGAACATGACAACTGATTTCTTCAAAGCCAGCAGGCAAATCTATTTCTTTAGTCCCTTACAGAATTTTATATAACATAACATTATCACTATCAGTAGGTGACTACCCATCACTTTTGCTATGTAGTGTAACTTAATCAAGGTTGTTGTTGTTGTTGTTAGGTGCCATTGGGTCATGTCCAACTCATAGCAACCCTCAGAGGGTTTTCAATGGCTGACTGTTTCTGGGATTGTCTCAGAAGTGGATTGCCACATCCTTCTCCCACTTTTATAGTGCTGGGAATCTAACTTGGGACCTCAGAGACTGCAAAGCAGCGCTCTACCAACTGAGCAAAATCCCCAGCCCTAATCAAGGTAGAGATTCCCATATTCATGGCTTGTCTACACTCCAGGAGAGGGAGTTATACAGGGCAAAACATCAGGGACTGGAGAGATTATAGTTCATTTTAGAATTCTGCCTATCCTATTCTATTCATCCTCAAAATCTTTCTTTTCTTTGCTATGTCTCTTACCCATATATTCTATTGATTCTTGACATTGTCTTACTCGTTAAATTGATCATCTACTTATCTTGTTAAATTTCCCTATAAATACATCACCTCTTTTATTATCCCCTTTATGTTTTAAGCTATGCTTATCAAGGTAAGCTATGCTTATGAATGTAACTTGACAGTGTTTTGCCGCATTTATACCAAATTTTTATGCCTTAAGATTTCTCTCAGTCACTGAAGAGCAAAGCTGAAGCAATCTTCCCTGTAGACATATTCTGGAAGTGTGAATATTCTATGATCAATGTTTGACCAAAGGTAGATGAACACCTATGGATAAGTTATCTCCTTTTCCAAACCACCAGCAAATAATTCTAAAGCTCTTCCTAAAATGTTTGTCAAAGCAGTGACCTACCAAATGCACTTTGGCTTTCCTGATATGTTCTATTTCACTCTTGTTCCCAAAAGCCACCACCTGTTTGTGTCAGGATCTGCTTTCTGGGGCCATACCTAGCTAAGGAACCCTGTAAATGGCCAATTCTGCCCCTCCC
Source organism: Pedetes capensis (assembly GCA_007922755.1). NCBI lineage: Eukaryota > Metazoa > Chordata > Mammalia > Rodentia > Pedetidae > Pedetes > Pedetes capensis. Next base: position 5,156 of record VMDO01028785.1, read on the forward strand.
TTGGGAACCACAATCTAGGACTTAAATACCTTACTAGAATCCAGGCAACTGACACCCTTCCCTGTGACAGTTCATCATTGGGGTTCTGTCACATTTTCTTAGTTAATAAATTGCTCCAGAGTAGTCAAATAATGCTGAATTTCAAGCAGCTCCATCACACATGCCCAATAGCTATAGTCTCAACTGAGTGTTTCAGTTCTAGAGACCAAGTCTTAGTAAAGTCTAGAACTTTCTTCTGTCCCCTGAGGGCCAGCATCTCTAGCCACTGTCTTGTGTTTTTCTTATTCTCTTTCTTTCTTTCTTTTCTTTCTTTCTTTCTTTCTTTCTTTCTTTCTTTCTTTCCTTCTTTCTTTCTTTCTTTTTTTCTCTGTATTGTGGGTTGAACTCAGTGCTTTGCAAGCACTGTACCACTGAGCTGCACCCAGCCCATTTTTAACTTTTTGTTTTGAAATAGGGTCTTATTAAGTTTCACAGGCTGCCTCTGGCCTTGAACTTGTGATACTTCTGCCTCCGTTTCCAAAGTTACTGGGATCACAGATATGTGCCACCATATCTGACAAAACCACTGTCTTACTTTGTCCTCCTACTGCCAGGTCTGCTGTTCCACTGTCATATATTTCACTTGACCATGCCTTCTCATCATCCTGTAACCTAAAGACATTGCTTACAGAAGCCCAACCATTCTTATTTGGGGCAAAATCACTCAGTTATTGAACTTTTCTTTTTCTTTTTGTTTTAACAGAGTAGCAGACTTTTTAGTTTTTTAGTTTTCTAGTTTTCCACTCTGAAGATCCATGATTTATGAGACCCCAAGGTTGAATGCCTCAGAGTGAACCACATAATCATTGAGTATGTCTTCAGGCAATTACAAGTAAAGGTCAAGGTAAAGTTCTGCTAAATACTAAACCCATGTTAATTTAAAGTGAAAGTTCCTTCAAACCTGGTGCAATTAATACTGACACACAGATAGAATTCACTGAGATGTATAACCCAAGTTCTACTTGTTTTAAAAATTAGCCAGTTAAAAACATGTATGGATTGTGAGCACTGTCACAGTTCTGTGATTGAGAAAGAAAAATATAATAGAACATCGTCCTTGCCAGGTGTGGTGGTGGCACACACCCATAATCCCAGCAACTCAGGAGAAAGGAGGATCATGAGTTTTAGGCCAGAGGCAAACTGTGCAATTTAGAGAGACCCTGACTCAAAATAAAAAATTTAAAAATGGGCAGAGGCTGCTGTGCAGTGGTAAAGCACTTGTAAATTATGTGCAAGACCCTGAGTTCAATCCCCAAGGACTGCAAAAACCAAAACGAAACAAAACAAAAACAATAAGAACAATAAGAACAACAACAAAACTATGCCCTTGAAGGAAATACAAACTTCTGGTGGGAAGAGAGTGGGTGAATAAACCAGGACAGGACACTTGCACAAACCCACGCTCACACCTAGTAAGTGTGCTTTTGAAACAATCAAAAAAAGAAAGTCTCAATTAAAAATGGAGAGGTCCTTAGCCCTGGAAGTCATCTTTTCTGCAGTCGTGAGCATTAAGCCAGGGACATGAAGACAGACAAGATTTGAGAAACTAGAGCATTAAGCCAGGGACATAAAGACAGAGAAGATTTGAGAAACTAGAGCATTAAGCCTGGGACATGAAGACAGATAGGATTTGAGAAATTGAACTACATTGGAAGTTCCAAACAATGAAAAAACAACAACAACAAAAAAAACCTAAAAAGCAGAGATTGGCCTGATTTGTCTGGGAATAAACACAAGGTGTCTGGAGTAAGAATAACCTTGATAATAAGAACCTTGTTGTTAGATACCATCAAGTCAGATCTGACTCATAGAGATCCTATGTATAATAGACCAAACACTACTATACACTGTGCCATGCCTACCACTATTGTCAGTGTTCCTCTGCTATTTATGGGGTTTTCAATGGCTGATTGTTTCCTGAGTAGGCTGTTGGGTCCTTTTTACAAGGGTAGAGTCCCTGGTAATTCCAAGTGGTCTTCTATCAAGTACTAACCAGGCCTGACCCTGCTTAGCTTCTGAGATCTGGTGATATTGGCAAATTCATTTTAACTTGCATAAAATGCAATGTAATGCAATCATTGAAATATTTAGGGAAATTCTGGCAGTTTATTTTTAGAATAAAAACCAAAGTTCAGTTTGAAATGATCATTTCTCTAACATCTTTATGAAACTTTGTATTATCAACAATCACAGTTATTGCTCTTCCTTAAGCTATTTTACACGAAGTAGAAAAGAAATAGTTTGTCAAGTAACAGGAACTCCTATAAATGTAGTCAGAAACAGACTAAACAACAAAGAATTACTGCTTGAACTCTAGATTCACTCCAAATCTAAATGACTTTCACTCCTGAACAACAGTCCACATATGAAGAACATATATATTAAAAAATAGTAACAGGAGAAACTGCAATCTCAAAACAAGCAACACCATTTACAACATTGAGGGTTGAAGGTAGGGGCTCTGAACTAATGTTGCCTGTGGAGTACTTAGAATTTTTTATGGAATATGGCAAATTCAATAATTTCTAGTTCTTATTGTTCTGTACTATTAAACAAACTAAAGACAATATAGAGTAGTATCAAAAAATTGGGCAGCATTGAAAATTTTACTGATAAATATAAAAGTATTTTGTTTAAATATTAAAGATGAGGGTGAAAGAAGTGCTTGAGGAAAATATAATATTTTATTATACCCTCTTTCTGTCTTAACATGTTGAAATTTTACAAGAGTTGTCATATTTATTAGAGCTGGTATAACAATGTTATTTGGAAAGAAGTTTTAGAAATTTATTTTTCCAATTTCTTCTTTTCATCCTCATAAAAAAAGGAGATAGTTTCTTTCAGGAAAGCACATTCCAATTACTCTACATGGAATGGATTCATAGCCTCACAGGCTGATAATACTGAATTATAACCAGCCCTCATAGAAAAGAGTAAATATAGTTTTTAGGATTTCTATGTTATTCACCATGTAATACTTTCATCCAATCCAAGTTGTAGTTTTCAAGGGCATTGCTACTTTACAGGGCATAATGCTGATTTTCTTATCTCAGCAATGCCTCCTTCAGTTATTTTTGTGATCTTGATCCTCCTGAATCCCCTCTGTGAAGATTCAAAACAGTATTTCTTTTGTCCTGATGTTCCTTATGAGTTTAAAGTAGCATTTTGACTTTGTTTCTTGTGTAAATAACAAAGAGGCCTGAGAACTTTTGTTCTAGTGTTGTAATTGAGTTATACTTTTTAAAGGGAGCTTTAAAAAAGCCTTTTGTTGTTATCGAATTCATATACTTTTCTTGCCTAAAATAAAATTTATCCGTCAATCCTATTCTTTTTAGTCTTTTATTACCACATGCATCCAATTCAATAATTTACTGACATAATTTTTATTGAAAGCATATGTATCTTTCCCATTGCTTTATACTGAAAATAATTACTAAGCCAGTATAAAGATATCTGACCATGCCTTCATCTTCTAAATAATTCCAACTCTGTGTATACTAGGAAATAAAATAAATACATTTTGTGGGCTGACAGGTGGACTCTAGTTAATTGTAATTTAGTAAACATTTTTTCCTGTATTATTTCCACATAAAATTTTCTAAAAAGTCAAAAAAGATTGGGACTCCATACTGCATTTCAGTAAATAGTCCCAATATATCATAGCAGGTAGAGAATAAAATCACAAACCTCCCTTGGGCTCTAATAGAGTGCCAACTGGACACACTGACCTCTTTTACACAAAGAGAAATGAAAACATTCAGCACTGTATCTATAGCAGGATGTCTGTGATGGATTTAGTTATACAAGGTTACCGCTGTCAATTGGAAATGCCCCATCTACCTCAGTGTGAATCACCTCTCCCATTTTTCTTCTGGGAAAAAGTAAAAAAAATCTTTGAATTATTCAGTACAACAGTGAAGGTTTACTCTAAGCTAGCCAAAAATGGAAATAATAACATACAAAACTTCATTTTAAGACACTTGCTTAGTCATATACACATTTGTGAATTATTCTGAATCTATGCTACATAAGAGCATGCTATGAAATGCTAAAAGAAAGAAAAAGAATGATTAATTTGTCTTAGGGAAGTGAACAAGGGTTCCTTCAGTGATAAGGATTGATTATATTTTAAAAATCTCTGGATGGATACTCTAAATCCTAGAGTAGGTTAACTTGAGATGTTATAATTTCCCCACAATTAAAACTTATTCTTGATGTTAAGAAGACTAGGCAAAAATGCAAGGCCATGTCTTCACTTGGTTTATGTATCATTTTAAGAATGCTCTTTCCAAAATGTTAAAAATAGTGAATTCCTGAAATTATAAGGCAGTGAATTTGATGCTAAATACAAAACTTATTAAACAGTGTATGTGAGCCTGTTCATATAGAGTCTATGGTTTTAAGAGTTGGGAAATAAGATATGTGTCTGTGTGTGTGTGTGTGTGTGTGTGTGTGTGTGTGTATGTATATATATGTATGTGTTGTTGTTGTTGTTGTTGTTAGGTGCCGTCGAGTTGGTATCCGACTCATAGTAACCCTCATAGGGTTTTCAATGGCTGACTGTTTCAGGATTGCCTTGGGAGTGGATTGCCAGGTCCTTCTCCCATTTTTGTGGTGCTGGGAATCAAACTCGGGACCTCAGAGACTGCAGCGCAGCGCTCTACCAACTGAGCTAAATCCCAGCCCATATATGTATGTATGTGTGTATATATACATACATATATACACATATATATGTATGTATGTATATACACAGATACATGTATATACATACATACATACATACATATACATACATATATATATACATATATATGTGTGAGCAAGTAACAAACTATATCTGCAGATACAATGAAAAGTTAATGTAAGTCAATGCCAGTAAGTGTTGAAGAGAAAAATTTATAATGCAAACATGAAAGCCATAAGTAGGATTTGAAGAGCATATGGAATAATAGGCAGGAAGTAGCTTTAAAGAATTTGAACTATGTATGAGGCTTGATGGTGCACATCTGTAATCCTAGTGACTTAGGAGGTGGAGCCATGAGGATTGTGAGTTTGAGGCCAGAGGCAGCCTTGGGTAACTTAGTAAGACCCTGACTCAAAATAGAAAATAAAAAAATAGGCTAGGGGTGCAGCCCAGTGGTAGTTATTGTTGTTGTTAGGTGCCATCAATAAAGTCTGACTTATAGCTGCCTATGTACAACTGAATAAAACACTCCGAGATACTGTGCCATGCCTGGCACTATGCCGGGGCTTCTCTTTTATTCATAGGGTTTTCAATGGTTGATTGTTTTGGGTAGCAGTCTTCCAAGTCCTTCTCCTGTTTGATGAGATGCTGGGGATCAAACCCAGGACCTCAGAGAGTACAGAGCAGCACTCTAACAACTGAGGTAACCCAGCCACCAGGGGTAGAACACTTCCAAAAGTAAGTGTGAGGCCCTGGGTTCAACCTTCAAGTACTAAGAAAGAAACAGGGGGAAGGAAGGAAATAAATAAATGTAATGTTGTTGTTGTTGTTATGTGCTGTCGAATCGAGTCTGACTCATAGCGACCCTATGTACAGCTGATCGAAACACTTGCCAATTCTGTGCCAGGCAAACGATCTTATTTATGTTTAAGCCCATTGTTGCAGACACTGTGTCCATCCATCTGGTGGAGGGTTTTCCTCTTTTGCTTTGACCTGCCACTCTCCCAAACATGATGTCCTTCTCCAGGGATTGATCTCTCCTGACTACATGTCCGAAATATGTAAGACGCAGTCTGGCCATTCTTGCTTCCAAGGAGCATTCTGGTTGCACTTCTTCTAGGACAGATTTGTTGGTTCTTTTGGCAATCCGTGGTATATTAAATAGATGTCTCCAGCACCACAATTCAAAAGCATCACGTGTGGAGGAATAAATGTAATAGGATGGGAAAAGTCTGTGCACAGGAGGTACATCAGAGTGAAGGGTGCAGAGAGGTCTAAGAACTTAAATAGAAGGGACCAACACAGCAACATTATTGGATGACTTCTGGAAGAGTAAGGGTGGAGGAGGTGAGGGTAGAGGGACTCAAATGTGGAAAAGAGATACATGTTCCAAGACTCAAGACACATTGTAAGCACAGCTTAGGGAAAGAAACTATGTCCAAGGAGGCTGAAAACGCAAATAGATGGTAAATCACATGAGACACTCTAAGGGAGATAAAGGAGGTAAGACTCTTCTAAGCACTGCAGAGCACCTGCAATAAGCATTTAGGCAGAGAAACTTCATGATCAGTTTTGATTTTAGGAAAATTCCCTGGACTCTGGAGTGGTAAAGAGGTAGGAGAGTATGTCTATATCACAAGAAGATAAAACTACAGTTAGCACACATTAATTTACTTTGAAGGAGAGTATAATAGCTTTAAGTAGTAAAATGTCATCAAAAGTAGAGTTAGGTAAATGGATTACAGAGATGCATTGACAGATTAGTGATGAGGAATGGAAAAGGAAAAGACAAAGCTAGGCTTCATACCCAGAGGTCTGTCTAGGATAACTGAATGGTGAATGTGTTTGGTCATTCCCTGGGAGAGGAGATTTTAAAAGGAAGAACAATTGGAAAGATACAGGATGGGCAAAGATGATGAGATCATATTTAAGTAGGAGATTTATTAGGTCATTCAAATGATCCTGTATGATAGGTTGGAAAAACAGATATAAAATTTAAGAGAAGAATCTGTGTTTGAATTCAAGACCTAAGATTCATTCTCAAATAAATGTAATAAGAACATAAGAATGGGTAAGATCTCCCAGAAAAAAATTAAGAAAGCAAAAATATTTCAAAGGCAAATTCTTAAGAAACATGGGCATTTAAACAGCAAAGAAACAATAACCTAAAAAGGGACACTGACAGACAGCTAGAAGGAAAACTTATTTTAATTATAAAAAGTACCATACCAAATAGAAATTTTTGAATTTCATCACGTTAATCTACGTTTTAAGAGTGTTGTTATGTCAGGAAATGAATAAAAACAAATAGAGCACAGCTTGGAGGCAGAAACATCAGTGAAAATTGAGTAAGGAATCATATTCATACACTAATTCATTCGTTGATGCATTCTATTAAGTACTCATTGTGAAGTACTGTAAAAGATGTTGTGACAAGTATAAACATAAATCAAACAGAGTCTGGCTTTCAAGAACTTATTCACTAAGGTAATAGGTGAGACTTGCCCTTTGGCAGATAATTAAAGGTTGAACAGGACATGTCCCCTAAGGAAAAATGGAAAACACACTAAGGAAGGTCAGAAAAAGAGTACACAGCTCTGCCACAGGGTCAAACACAATATAGATTCTCAACAAATACATATTGAATCAATTTATGCTATCCAGCTGGAGGGGTTAAAAAGGTTTTCTATAGCAGTTGGCATTTACCACTAACAAAGGAGAATTCCTAGTATTTAAATGTAAGAGAAAGGATATAGATAAATCAGAGGCAGGTACAGGGACAGCAGCTAGAGCAACTTGAGCTGGAGCAGAGACCTGAGAAATGTATACATTTGAAAATATTCCAAGCATGTGTCCATATTAATCTTATATTACAAACTAAAGAAAACATCTTAGTTTTATGACAGTGGCAGTCATAAAACTCCTATCTGTTCAATAACTTCTACTGTTTTAAACACTTTTAAATACATTTTATGTTTAACTTTCAACCACCACTTAATCAAGGCAGTTATTTCTATATGTGAAATAGAGACCTACATGGTAAACGGAATGAAATCTAAATCTGTGCGTTGTCCAGAACTTGTGTTCTGGAATTCTCTGTGCATTCCCATGATGACATTCTCAACAATTAATTTTAAAATAATTACAAATTCATAAAGCCATTAAAAAGAGATAAACCTCAAGAATTTATTAAATAAACAAATAATTAGCATTTGGTGTGTGAAGAATGTTCATTAACTTAGGTGTCTGAATTTCAAAATACCCTAATATGCAATTTTTTTAGTAATATATCTTTTGTGCTATCTTCTCAAAATTCTATCATAGGACGCAGTATATGTCCTTAAATTTCTAGTGCACATTCTCGAAATGCACTCCAAACTTTAATGTGTGAGTGCCTCTTGTTGTTGTTGTTACCAAATACATAACAGTATTTTTGTGTTAAATTTTACTCAGCATCAATATGCTAAGGTTATATATGTGACATTTTTTAAATACTTGTCTTGAATAGATATTACATTTAAATGTAGTCCATAATGAAAAATGATGTAATTTCCTACTCTGGTAATTTGACAAGCAATATAACAAGGTAGGTATTTGAGGAGTTTCTGAGATAGGCCCTTTGCTAGCTCCCAGAGTTACCAAGTGTGCCCCATTGGGCCTGATTGCAGTCATAAGAAGGCATTGGCACCTGGCAAGCTTCTTACTAACCCTGAGCTTTTGGCCAATTTTAGGTCTCTGCCTCATGTTTAAGGCCTTTACCTAAAGTGCATATAACAAAATCATTCCTAAGGCTTCAGCCAATGTACATCACTACCCATGAAGTCAAAATATATCCATGTCATGAGTGTGCAGTAGGGCTGTTGTTGTTGTTAGGTGCCGTCGAGTCGGTATCCGACTCATAGCGACCCTCGTAGGGTTTTCAATGGCAGACTGTTTCGGGATTGCCTTGGGAGTGGATTGCCAGGTCCTTCTCCCATTTTTGTGGTGCTGGGAATCGAACTCAGGACCTCAGAGACTGCAGCACAGCGCTCTACCAACTGAGCTAAATCCCACAGTAGGGCTACAAAATGTTAAATTGCTGATTCTGACTACAGATGAGAATTGTTTTTGTCTAGGAAGCATTTTTCTGTTATAGTTTGTTCTTCCTGTTCTTATTCTAAACCATTATAGGTACTTATAAAATCTTAATCTTGCTCAGAAGTCTATGCTTTTAGAAGAAACTAAGCAAGATTCTTGTTTCCTGTCACTGGGACAAACAGGAAGAAATTCTCACAGATTTACAAGTATTCACCTACATGTGTCCAGTGAATGGCAGGTCATGTTGAAACATGCTTTTAATATATATGTGTGTATATCATCTAGGCACATATTTGAACATATGTATACAGAAGGTGCCAAAAATGTATACACATCCGGGACAAAAACTTTCCTGTTTTTCCATTTGATGTTTTACAAATGAAGCGTATGCTTGTTGCCCTTGTTCTGGGCACGTCTTTTGAGTAAACATCATGCTACACATTGCTACCACAATTAATTTACTTTGAAAACTAATACATAGATAATGTATTTTAAAGTGCGTATGCATTTCTGAAGCCCTAGGTATACTATATTCTATATATAATTTATTCAGCAAGAAATCAGTTGTTTGTATGAAATAGGCAAATAGGAAAACTGACTACTTTGACTTTTCTGAAGCTCACTTGCTGTCTTGTTGAAAGGAGAAGGGTTTGCAAGAAGTGAATCTGAGGGGCATAATCTATAGCTTCCTAAGGGATGGATCCATATGTTCCATGAAACTAACACTGCCTAGCAATCCCCACTGAACTCCTGATTTAGAAAGTACACTTTGTATTCATATAGCAGCACAGTCATGGATCATTTTTTAATCCTAGATTTTTTAGGGCTAAGTTAATAAGCTGTTGATAACAAAATTACTGGTGTATAAAAAACAAGTTCAGTACAATAGAGGCTTCTGGGTCCAGTCTCATAAGCTAACAAAAGGTATTAGTTCACATTGTACTGTCACAGAACTATTTTGAAATTCAGGTAATTTGACAAGAAAAAAAATTTGCTCTTAGTCATTTTTATTTCTTTCCACAGTACATAATGGCATGAAATGTCTACCACAAATAACACAAATGGATTCTCACAGGAACATTCTAACAAGCCTAAGTGAGTTGGAACTTGGGTAGCGCATGTAATTTGATTGGACACATTAGTAGAAAACAAGCACTACTTTCCTGAATTGGATTGTGAATTTTCCAGGCTGATTTAGAGTTTGCTGTGTTGTGCTGCAGTAAATAGATCAAGAATTCATTTCAGTGGCATCATCCAAAGGCCAGATGCTAAATCGCCTTCCATTTTCACATATTTTTACATGTTTAGGAAGGGCTCAAGGATAGGAGTCTTCAGGATATGAAATCCATGTAAGCCAAGATAAAAGGAGTTAAAGTACCAAATTTTGTAAAACAAAAATAATTGAAGGCAACTTCAGATAATTCCCCAAATTCCTTCAAAGAAATATGTTTCCTTTGCAGCACCTTCTCACTTTTTTAATTAATATCTGCTTTTATGTCATCATCTATGTTGCACTGAAAATTTATGAAGAAATGTTTCATTTACTACTATAATACTAGCACCTAGTATAATGCCTGGCCTGTAGGAGAATCTGGATAAAGGTGCCCAGCCTCCCTCTTGGGTCCACACTGAGGTACTTGGTCCTTGCTCTACGTGGTTGTTCTCATCATCACTGAGTGGCCTCATGGAGGTGTGGGGACCACATCTGCCAGGTACTGCCCCTTAAGAGACACACTTGGAAGGCAAGTGTAAGCAGTCTTTTCACCTACTTCTCACCATTGTGGTACCAAATTCAGGAAAGTTTTCTAAAATTCTGCCACTTTAAACCTTCAATTCCAAATTTCACATCAGTTTAGAAACTTGAAAGATCTTTTATTCAGTAAAACCTGCAATGATTAAAGAATGGAAAATGAGGTTGAAAATTTCAGGTGATGATGGTTCCATTATATCCTATAATATTTATTTCCTTTTCTGTTGGAATGATGTTTGTTCCACTTAGCAGTAAGCACCTCCATTTAATTCACCCACATCAAGCCATACTTTCACATATGTGAGGTGCCAGCACAATTTCCTGAGAGTTCTAGCACATGCTCTGATTAACAGGAAAGGAAAACGTTATTTAATGTTATCATCTAAGCAATAACATTACAAATAAATACATATACAAGTCAATAAGTCCACCAAAAGAGCTATAAATGAGTGTTACTAAGAGCTATGAAGTCTTGGAAACTTTATCAAACATATCAAATAGGAAAAAATGACTAATAAACCTTGAATCACCTTTTAAACTCCAATGCTGATCATGTTCGGTTTTCTTAAATATACAAAACTATGCCACTAATCTTATAAATTTTAGTAATATCCTAATATCAGAGACAGTGAAAGAGATTTCTATTTTCTGGTAATGAAATTTATTCAAACCACCTTTCTCTCTAAAAATAATTTAAACCCATATGGAATGTTTATATGTGCATGTATATGTGATACTTGGGGGTTGAACCCAAGGTCTTGCACATACTTTGCAAGTGCTTTACCACTAGGCTGAACCACAAGCCAATTTTTATTTTTAATTTTGAGTTAGGGTCTCACTAAGTTATACAGGTTGTATCTAGCCTTGAACTCATAATCCTCTTGCTTCCACCTCCCAAGTCACCAGGATTGCAGACATGCACCACCACACCCAGCTGTACATTTTTTCTTAAAGAAATGATGTACATGATTTCATGATACAAATGTATCATGAAAAGATAGTAATGAATCAGTAAGAAAGAAACTAAAAGGAAATTGTGATCACCATGTGTAGGCAACTACTCAAACTATTTTTTACTGGATTTCATTTGCCAATTAAAGACACCATGAACTTTTGTTTAGAAAGCCTTGCAGATAAGAACAAAAACAAAACTGATAATGGCAAAACTAAAGACTAATAAAGGAAAATTAATAAGCTGGGATTCCAAAAGGCTAAACATTCATGCTGTGATAATAGAAATTAACAGTCAAAATGTAGTCTTAAGTTCTATACTTGCATTTAAGTGTCTTCAATTAGTAATATCATAAACTACATAACTAATGCAAACAAAAGTTCTCTCTCAAAGTTCTCCTGATTCTTAAATAAATATTCTTTCATACAGGATTACCTGATTTAAAGAAAATTAAGCAATCCTGGCAGCATGGATGAAAGTGAACAAACATAACAATGTAAACATATCTATAGGATTTTCACATATTTTCATTTTCAGAAAAAGCCTATAAAATACATTTGTTGGGATTCTCACGAGGATAGAGAGTACCCCAAACATGACTAGTCCCAAGAACTCATCTAGTCTACTTGGAATCCTATGGGCAAGATAGCATTGGGATCACCTTTGCTGTACATCCAGGTATCTCACTCTTCCCCCCTCCCATTGAGTGGGCCAAGATGGCACACAAGGTATGGTAGCATCTAAAGCCCCACTGGTGCCCCATTGATCATTTCTGATCCAACCCTGTTCCCCTGATTGGCTGGCTATCAGGCCATATAAACTCCAGAGCTCAGAGATCAGCAACTGTTCTGAACACCATCCAAGATAAGATCACTGGGTCCTTGTGGTTCCTTAAGGACCCAAGACCCATTTATTCATCTGCCTAGCCTAGCCTTCAGCCTTCCTCTGACCTACCTTCATTATACTTTAACCCACCTGCCACCTCTACAACGTCAGATATCCTACATGAACCAACAGCTTCAAGAGGCAAGACTCCAAGAAGCAAGCCTCTGAAAATCAGGCTCATGGCCCCCAAAGTGGTGAAGGCTGCAAGCTGGAAGAACAATGACACCCAGGAGTCTCTGCCTCAGTAGCAGAGACAGAAGCTGTGCTCTTCCCTTCTCCAACCCCTCTTTCCCCTCTCCCTAATCCTCAATTGTTTCACCTCCTTTGTGAATAAACCCATCCTTCTCTCCTGTGCTTGATGCTCTGTTCTTCAGCCACAGCCTCACCACCCAGTACAGCGTCCAGGCACCCATCTCTTGCTTCCACCCACAACGCAGAGAGGGAGAAACCCTAGGAAGAACCCGACATAGACTTTCAGAAAAAACCTATAAAATATCCTTACTATGTTTAAGAAAATAAAATATGAACTTAATAATATCTGCAAAAAGCTAAAATGTAGAAATCTTACAGTAAAATGCAATTTTAAGAAAAACAGCTGGATGCTGTGGCTTACACTTACAATACCAGGGATTAGAGATTTGGAGGCGGAAGGATTCTAAGTTCCACACCAGAAGCAGCCCTGGGAACTTAGTAAGACCCTATCTTAGGAATACAAAAAGTGTGGTTGGGGTTTAGTTACAGTGGTAGAGTGCTTCTAAGCATGCATAAGACCATGGGTTCAACCCTAAGTACTGAAAACAAGTAAAGAATAACCTGGGCACCATGGGACATGACTGTATTCCTAGTGACTCAGAGACTGAGGCAGGAGGATCCTGAATTCAAGGCCACAGGCAAATAGGCAGCTTGCACAACTTACTGAGAGTCTATCTGAAAATTAGAAGAAAAAAAAAAAAACAGTATAGAAGGAATCATATTAGGACTGCAGCCCAGTGGTAGCACACTTGGCTAGCATGCATGAGGACCTGGGTTTAACATTCCAGTAGTGAAAAATAAAATAATCAAAGTTAAAAATTTATTGGATGAGTTTAATAACCAGACTGAAGTAGAGATATTATTATAAGTATAAAGAAAGAAATAGATGAAAACAGAGTAGCATAAGGAAGAAAAGCATATGTCATACTATGTATTTCTACCATAATTCAATTCAACTTCAAAAAGTAATATATTGATAATATCTCTTAAATTATATATTCATTTTGGCACCCACAATATTTCATTCAAACTGATAAAATAGCTAATTCAGTGGTTTATGATAAATTATGAGTGCATCATACCTACATCAAATACTTAAAAAGCTATAAAAAGAGATCCTTATGGATGAAAGCCTACAACCCCAAAACTCACATGCTGAAACCCTTTAGTCACCATTTTAACCGTATTTGAATTGTAAGAAGAATGGTAAGTAATGTATAAGAATAGTTGGAAGTATTTCATGAAGTAATTAAGATTAAAGATTAAATGAAGTCATAAGGATAGGATGGTCCTAAACTGGTAAGACAGGTATCCTTATAAAAATATGGGGAGAGTGAAAAGAGAGCTTTTTCTGTCCTCACTACCTTGCACAGTGGTTATGTAAGGATACACTTGTCTGAAATCATGAAGAGAGGCTCTACCAGAAACCAACCTTGGCAGGATCCACTAGAACTGTTGTTGTTGTTGTTGTTGTTGTTGTTAGATGCCGTCGAGTTGTGTCTGACTCATAGCAACCCTCATAGGGTTTTCAATGGCAGATTGTATCGGGATTGCCTTGGGAGTGGGTTGCCACATCCATCTCCCATTTTTGCAGTGCTGGGAATTGAACTCGAGACCTCAGAGACTGCAGAGCAGCGCTCTACCAACTGAGCTAAATCCCAGCCCCCAGGACTATGAGGATATAAATTTTGGTTATGTAAACCATCTGCTCTTTTGTGTTGGCAACCTGAGCTGACATGCAGATATACACTCAAAAACACTATACATCAATCAAAATGGAGTTCAATTAATAAAACATTCTCAAAATTACAAAATTACAGATATGGAGAGTAGATTAATGGTTTCTAGGCAGACCAGGGGTGGAGAAGTGAGGGTTGAGTCTGATGGTAAAGGGGTGGAAAAGATAGAACTTTGTGCTGGTGGAATGATTCTGTACCTCTACTGTAGTTGTAGTTATACTATAACTGGCAAAATAAAATGTTTCTCAAAAATGTGCCCTAAATCAATAATAATCAATCCATATGGTAAGAAGTAGAGCATATGAAACAAAAGATTTGAATATATAAATGCATAAAACAACATTGTGAATCTAAGCCCTCATATTTTAGTTAGTACAGTAAATGTAAATGGATATGTGTTATGTAAAGGCAAATATTAGAAGACAATTATAAAACAAAGTATGATAACTCTAAGAACTACATCTAAAGTAGAAACTTTAAAAGTAAGAGAATAGTAGAAACATACCATGTGAACACTTGACAGAAGATACTGGCATAGCTACATTAACAACAGATAATACAGATTTCAGAACAAAAGAGACAACAAGGGTAAATTCATAATGAAATACTTGATTCAGCAGCAAGGTATTTTTTATAATCAGTTGGATGTAAGTATAAAGCTTCACAAGGTTTCCTTTCCCTATGACTCAACAAAAGTTGAATATTTCGAATATGCTCTATGCTGGACCTTTGCCCTATTGACTCCCCCCCCTTTTTTTTTTCCTTCAGACATAATTAATGAAGTGTAGATTAAGACTTGTAAAGAGACATAGTTATATGTTTGTTTATGATAAATCTACCTAGTTGGATTGTCCTTAAAAATAAGTGGGAGTTCACTAAGTAGTGCATAAAATTCATATAGTTATTAGGTATTTCAAGGAATTAAAAGAATATTTGGTGAATTGAAGATGATGAAAGGGTTGATAGAGCTTGTTGAAATTATATCACATTATAATAGAACAGCATTATATCTCTGGCATGAGGACCAGAAATAGACTAGATGCACAAATGTCTTCATTAAGTTAAAAAGAAACATACATTACTGCATTAAATCTTCTGTGGATATATTTTGGACCACAGAGTATATAAGTAAAAGTAAAGGCTTTATGATAGCTTTTGTAATCATATTGCTTAGGATATTTATTTTTGTTCTGGGATGAAAAGCATACCTTGAAGGAAAGAAAAATTTTGGAAAACCATTCCATTTTTAAATGCTCCATTTTTATTCATTATGCAGGGATACCTCATGATTCAAAATACTTTTTGATTTTTAGTACCATAGAAATAAAAGCATTTTTAAAACTTAGTAAACACTTTTATGTCTCAAAATCCTGTTTTGTGGAAAACTGAAGTCATCAGTCTATGTACCAAAAAAATGAAACCATGAACAAATCAAACATTTTTAAAAACCTTGACTCTTCATGTACAGCCTTGGGAGCATAAAGAGCATTTTTGTTTGTTTGTTTTTGTTTTTGTTTTGTTCTTGTTGTTTTTAATATTGTTTTCTTTTCTTATCTATGTTACCAAGAAAAAAGAAGAAAAAAAGAGACAAAATGAAAGTTAGGTGTGGTTTTGCACATCTGTAATCCCAGCACTCAGGAGGCTGAGGCAGGAGGACTGCAAATTCAAGGCCAGCCTAAGCTACATAGTGAGTTCCACGCTAGGTTGGGCTACATAGTGAGATCCTCCTCTGGAAAAAAAATGTATTTTGAATGAGAAGTTACTATTTGATATATAATGATCATAATCCTGGATTTCTGTGAGGTGAAGTTTAATCTGAAAGCATCAAGTTGGAATTGTGGGAAGAGAAGAGGTACCCACTTTTCTCTGGATCCTGGGCTCCTCTCTTGGGTATTCTGACAACTTATTTGCAGTATCCAGGTCCCTTTAATAAATGCCAATGTGAATTATCACATAGGAACAAAGAATGTTTTATATTCTAGAATAAAATGTCAAAGTGAATTTATTATCAGTTTCCCACTATTATGCCTCTAGCTAATATCTGTGTTTATTTGTTTGAAGTGGGCAAAGAAGGGCAGCAAGAAATTGGTAAGACATTAATCTTTGCATTAAGAGAAGATGGTAATACATTTCTGTATACATGAAAATATAGGACAAAAACTGAAGTATACCAACTACTACATCCAAAGTTGTTTAACTCTTGGTAGCTGTAGTCAGTTCCAATTCCTCCTTCCCTCCTTTGAGTCTTTAAGAACAAAAATAATGGGTATATTACACAGTCTAAATACACTGGTAATATTCAATAAATATTTGTGGATTTGTTTAAACTTCACTATCAGACTACACTGAAAATATTTAAAATTAATGCATCACATTTTAAAATACTTCCTAAAGTATTTGGTTGGATACATCAGATACGTGTCTTCATTTTCTCAAATATCTTTCCAATTATTTTCACATAGGCAAAATTTCTATATACCAATAAATAGATGAAATTCAGTGAAATAAATTATACAGATTTCAGTTTAAATCAAAATATACTTACTGGACATATACAGTCTCTGCCTTTTAAGCAAATCAATATATTATGCATTAAAAATGCCTCTTGTTGAAATAAACTGCATTGGATGAGTTGAACTGTTTCGACAAGGAAAGAGAGGATTATGCCAGTTACCTACCAAATAAAGATTTGCACAATGTGGAGGGAATGGCAATAGTTTAGGCTAACAAACAACTCACTTCTAAATAAAAATGTACCTATGACTAATTGACATGTCACATTAAAATGCTAACTACGACCTTGAGTAGAATAAGTGTCATATGCATAAACAAATGTCATATGCATAAATAAATAAGCAATTATTTAAAATCTGGGCTTCCCCCCCAAAATTAATCCTTGTATTTTTATTTCCAAACTCAGCTATAATTTAGCCTACTCCTTTCTGCTAAGCCTGCGTGAGTTTTGATCTTCTCTCTCTTGTGAAAGTCCCCAAAATATTTGCTCTCCTTCCCCAAGTTGGACTGCTCTGAAGGAAACCTTATCCCTAACATTTTTTATATCATATGTAAAGATTTTTATGTAAGTATAAAGGCTTATGTTAACAGTGGTCTGGTTGAATTTCTTCCACACATTACACTGGAAAAGCAAAATACATGAGCAAATTTAAACCGCAAAAATGGGAGAAGGGCGTGGCAATCCACTTCCAAGAAACATATCCAGAGTCTTGATAAGAATAACTCAAGGCTGCATGGGAAAAGGTATAGATGCGAAGAAGGTTGGAGAATCAGGGATATAGTGATAGCTCTAATTAAACAAATAAGTTTGTTGTTGTTGTTAGGTGCCGTCGAGTCGAGTCCGACTCATAGCGACCCTATGTACAACGGATCGAAACACTTGCCGATTCTGTGCCAGGCAAACAATCTTATTTATGTTTAAGCCCATTGTTGCAGACACTGTGTCAATCCATCTGGTGGAGGGTTTTCCTCTTTTGTTTTGACCTGCCACTCTTCCAAACATGATGTCCTTCTCCAGGGATTGTTCTCTCCTCACTACATGTCCAAAATATGTAAGACGCAGTCTGGCCATTTTTGCTTCCAAGGAGCACTCTGGTTGTACTTCTTCTAGGACAGATCTGTTGGTTCTTTTGGCAGTCCATGGTATATTCAATAGACGTCTCCAGCACCACAATTCAAAAGCATCAATTCTTTTTCTCTCTTGTTCAATGTCCAGCTTTCACAACCATATGATGCCACTGAAAATACCATGGCATGAGTCAGACGCACCTTCGTCTTCAATGTGACATCTTTGCTTTTCAATACTCTAAAGAGATCTTTTGCCACAGCTTTTCCTAGAGCAATGCGTCTTTGGATTTCTTGACTGCTGCTTCCACGGGTGTTGATTATAGA
>VMDO01028786.1:0-23439 GCA_007922755.1 Pedetes capensis
GATCTCTTCCAGTCAGTTGGCCAAGTAGCTGTTTTCCAAATCTGTTGGCATAAACATGTTAACACCTCCAGTGCTGCATCTGTTTGTTGAAACATCTCTATTGGTATCCCATCAATTCCTGGAGCCTTGTGTTTTGCCAGTTCTTTCAAGGCAGCTTCCACTTCGTCCTTCAACACCATTGGTTCCTCTTCATATGCAAACTCTTGGAATAGTTGGTCATCTACCAATTCTTTCTTGTATAATGATTCTGTGTATTCCTTCCATCTTCTTTTGATGTTTCCTGCATCATTTAATATTTTCCTTGTAGAATCTTTCACTTCTGCCACTCGAGGCTTGAATTTTTTCTTCACTTCCTTAAGCTTGAGAAACACAGAGCGTCTTCTTCCCTTTTGGTTTTCTGCCTCCAGCTCCTTGCATATGTCATTATAATATTTGTTTTTGTCTTCTTGAGCTGCCTTCTGAAATCTTCTGTTTAGTTCCTTAACTTCATCATGTCTTCCTTTTACTTTAGCTGCTCGACGTTCAAGGGCAAGTTCTACTGTCTCTTTGGACATGTAATTCGGTCTTTTGTTTTTTTCTTGTCTTTTTAAGAACTTTTTGCTTCCTTCTTGAATGATATCTTTTATGTCATGCCACAACTCTTCTGGTCTCCTATCATTTGTGTCTAATGCATTAAACCTATTTTTGAGGTGGTCTCTCAACTCAGGTGGGATATACTCAAGGTCATACCGTGGCTCTCGTATACTTATTCTAATTTTCTTCAGCTTCAATTTGAACTAGCATATGAGAAGTTGATGGTCTGATCCACAGTCACCACCTGGTCTTGTTTTGACATTTTGTATAGAGCTTTTCCATTGTCTCTTTCCACATATGTAGTCAATTTGATTCTTGTATGTTCCATCTGGTGAAGTCCATGTGTACAGTCTCCGTTTATGATGTTGAAAAAATGTATTTGTAATGAAAAGGTCATTGGTCTGACAAAATTCTATCATGTGATCTCCAGCTGCGTTTCTGTCACCAAGACCATATTTTCCAACTACTGAGCCTTCTTCTTAGTTTCCAACCTTTGCATCCCAGTCACCAGTGATTATCAGTATGTCTTGATTGCATGTTTGATCTATTTCAGATTGCAGAAGCTGATAGAAGTCTTCCCTTTCTTCATTTGTGGTCTTAGTGGTGGGTGCATAAATCTGAATAATAGTCATATTAACTGGCCTTCCTTGTAGGCGTATGGATATTATTCTATCACTGACAACATTGTATTTCATGACAGATCTTGAAATGTCTTTTTTGATGATGAATGCAATCCCATTTCTCTTTAGTTTATCATTCCCAGCATAGTAGACCATATGATTGTCTGACTCAAAATGGCCTATGCCGGTCCATTTTAGCTCACTGATGCCTAGAATGTCAATGTTTATGCACTCCATTTCTCTTCTAACGATTTCTAATTTTCCTAGATTCATACTACGTACGTTCCATGTTCCAATTATTAATGGATATTTACAGTTGTTTCTCCTCATTTTGAGTTGTGCCACATCAGCAAGTTGAGCACCCTGGGGCTTTACTCCATTTCCATCATCACGGTAGACTCTACTTGGAGAAAGCAACTCTTCCCCAGTAGTCTTTTGAGTGCCTTCCAACCTGGGGGGCTCATTTTCCAGCACTATATCTGACAGTGTTTCTTTGCTATTCATAGGGTTTTCAATGGCTAGCTGCTTCGGGAGTGATTCACCAGGTCCTACTCCCTAGTCTGTCTTAGTCTGGAAGCTCAGCTGAAAACCTGTCCACCATGGGTAACCTTGCTCATATCTGAGTTACAGTGGCAGAGCTCTCAGCCTCATCGCAACACAGAAGCCCCCACAGTGTGGCAAACTGACAGACGTGTGGGGGTAAGAGGTAGAGAATTTTACACATGGAAAGAATCTTAGTGATCAAGGGCATGTGTGTATGTTTCAGAACTGGGACCAAATTCAGCTTTGTGGCCTTAATTTATCTCCATAATCTTTGAGTATCTATAAAACTCGATAAATAACTTCCTTGTTGTATGAATGAAAATGCAATGAGAGACTTAATTTAATAAGTTCAAGAGAAAGCACCCCAGACATATTAGATGTGAATCAGTGTTAGAATCCTTACATTCTCTCTATTTTCTCTCACACACATAAGAGAGACCAGCCCTTATACTTCTCCCATCTGGCTCACTCTGCCAAAATAGTAGAATGTGGAGGAAGCAGAAATGAGTTGGGCTCTCTGAACAGCTCAAGAGAGAAGTGCATGGTCATCATTGCCAATAAAAGTTCAGTGGTGTAAGGAAAGTCTCTAAGTCTCATTTTCCTCATCTGTAAAGTTGTAAGAATCATACTTGTAGTACCTGTCATGAAGAATGAAGTGGTACAAAAATCAAAAGAGTAATGTATTTGTAATCAGAATATACTATAATCATATCATTGTCAATCATATGATGACATGGTGATGTTTATGGTGATAATGAGGATATGGTGAGGATGACATAGCTACAAGTCTTCCTCATGCTGCTGTTTCTCACGAGTGGTGAGTATAACAACCCTGGTCCCTCAAGAGAGCTTTGTTATTCTGCTTTAATAGGGTAGGATGTTCAGTCTGGTTTGACCATGAACTCATCAAAAAATAACAGAATTCAAGTTCTCCCATGAACTTCAGATGTCAGCAAGCTAATTCTCCAGCCAATGTAGGATTTCCCTCAGCACCTCCGATAGATGCATGTCAGCCACTCTTCCCTTTCCAGACCAATTCAATTAGAAAACTCTTCCTTAAAATCAATCATGGTAATGACAAATACACCTAATTCTCATGGTAGAGCATTATCTCATCCAATGTTTCCAACACTGCTGAGATGTGATCTATCATTTAGAATACTCTTATGTGACAAACTTATACTTTAGAAAAATGTGTTCACTTGCCTAGGGCAGTAAGAAGAGAAATTGGTCCTCAATCCCAGTACTGCCAAGATTGATTCCAAATCCCACAATCTATCTCTGCACCATTCTACCTCCTTACCCAGAGTTAAAAATGGATGGATTATTTCAATCCATCAGTTTTAAGCCTGTCTTCTATTGCAAAAATAATCTTTTCTTCCATATTAATACCTATTAACACCCAAAATACTGCTCACTTGTGTCATTTTTTAAATCTATGGTATTCACACTCAATGTGGAGACATTTTTGGAGGTAGGAGAGGTAGGGGACATGTTCAAGCCTTTCTGCCCCAGGGAAGCAGGAAAGAGCTGCCTATTTTCAACAACCATGGTCACCTGCCATGGCTCTGTATTTCTGAGCCATTCTATTTTGGCAGAGTCAAAAGGGAAAGGTACAAAGAGAGTCATGAGTTTCAGAACCGAAACATCTTTAGAGATTAAGAGCAGACTATGTCAGAGATTGGATCATCAATAAAGTCTCTCCCTCCAGAGCCTCAATTTATGTGTCTGTAAAGTGACAGTGTCAGATAGTGCTTTATCTGTCATACATAGGGTTGCTATGAGTCATATCTGACTCCATGGCACCTAACAACAACAAAGTGAGGTGATAAGATCAAATGATCTCTAGGCACTTAGTGAATCTAGGCATTTAGTGCATCCAGAGCTAAGAATCTATGACATTCCTCATGGCCAGATTCAGAAGTTTTTCTGCTTCATCAGGTGCTCTCCTTCAGAGGGAATAATGAACCCTCCACCCCAGCATTAGGTAAAGCATTTGAACTTGAGATCCCATATTTCTGCCTGCAATATACCTGCATTCTCTATGTGTGCACCTCTCCCATGTAGAGAAGAATAATTGTAATACATAAGTTGAAGAAAGTATTAAAGAACAAGACTCAGGGTACAGGTATAGCTCAGGGATAGAGTGCTTTCCTAGTATGTACTATGCCCTGGATTCAATACCCAGTACTGCAAAAAAATAAATCATAAAGGGTAAGCCTCTGGGCACATCACATAAGGCTTCCAAAGAAATTTGATTTTCTTAATCTGAAAGGACAAGATATAAGATCCCAAGAGCCTCTGTCTCACAGTTTCAATGTCACTAGAACTGAACATAGCTTTGGTTCCATCTGTTCTCAGTTCATAGCCTATGTCAAAAGAGCTCTGACTCTTCTGTCTCTGACTGTGCCCCAGATCAAGGCAGAATGGCAAATTCTTCATCCATTGATTCACAGAGCAATGTAAACTACAAGGAGTGAGGCAGTTGGAATGACTTTGTACCTCCTTTCCTCACCTGGGCCAGGCTTCATAGTGAACTTCTCAAAACCCACTTATCACCCCCTATGCTGCTCCTCACTCCCTCCAACTGGAGAGATATGGACTTTGAGAAAGGTGTTTAGTAAAGGCTTCCGTGAAGTCTTGCTGTTATACAAGTAACTAGTTATGTCTTGGGAAATCACCTATGTCAATAGTCTCCTTTGGGTCCTCCTGGGTCTCCTCCTGTTCTGCATCCAGGTCAATACGCTCCTCTTTGCTGTTGCGTAGGCTCCAACAGAGACGATACAGCTGTGGAGAATGCAAAATTAGTTAACAGAAAGATCCAAATGGTGTCTTGAGCAAGAGGTTGGGGGAACAAAGAGATATGTATTAAGAAAAGAAAAGGAATGTGGTCTCTCAATAACAACAAGAACGCAGATAAGAGTTCCTACCCCAGCATTATCTCTAAATATGATGGAATGTCAATGTAAATCTACACATATACATTCAGAGGCTATGAGACCACCTCAAATATAGATATTTTGTTGAATGAATAAATTCTTTTCACAAGTGATAAATGAATTTATTCCTTTTAGCATTGGTACTAGGAAAGAAGACTATACAGCTATTTTTCCAGACCAGCAGAATAGGATCATATTTTCATTCTATGTCATATAATGAAGATAATAAACTGTATAATTATGAGCTATATTAAAATAGGGTAGAGCTGGAGGCACTGTTTCTGTTGACATAGTCTATGATATGATCCAGAAATTTAAAGAAGTCTGAAAATCAATCCAATGTGTTCATTCCAAGCATGCACTTTGATGATTACCTTGCTTTCTCTATTTTAAGAGGAAGCACACAGCTAAACATATTTGATGATCCAATGCTTTTAAAGACTGAGATATGGAGAAGCAGTTGATACAAGACAAAGAAAGCCTGTGACAGATTCAGCTAATAGATATTATGGAGCATCTATGAAAGCAGTTCTTGTTTGTCATTAAGTTTTGTCACAACTCTTGAAAATCTGCCAATGAAATTGAGATTCTCTTAGGGATTCCATAGTCCTTTGTATTTGTGTATGCATGAATAAAGTATTAACAAAACCCTTTCTTTTTATGAATGAATATGACCTGGGGGTAATATTCTAGCACTGTTCCCTTGGAAACCTGTAAAAGGTAGAATGTTGACTGTGTTGGGTTACCAGACTATTTTGCTTATGGTAAAATAAGTGCATATAATTCTGGTAATCTTTATCTGTGTTAGTTAGATTATAAAAGAACCCTAAACCAATGGGGACATTTATAGTTAAAGAAGTGTGCTTATAATTTTTGAAGTCTTGAATCAACTGGATGTTGATATTGTGCTATGGTTTGAATGTGTCCTCCAAAACTCATGTTGAAATTTAATTGTCATTGTGATAGTATTAAGAGGTAGGACCTTTAAGAAGTAATTAGCTCATGAGGACTCCGACCTCATGAATGGATTAAGGCTGTTAGTATGGGAACATTTTTCTGATAAAAGAATGAACTTTGGCTCTATCCCCTCTCTCTCTCTCTCTCTCTCTCTCTTGCATGCTCTCTTACCATATACTTTTCACCACATTATGATGCTGCAAGAAGCCCCTTACCAGATGCAGCCCCTAGATCTTGGACTTCCCAGTCTCCAGAACTGCGAGACAAATAAAATTTTATCGGTTATAATTTACCCAGTCTGTGGTGTTCTGTTACAGCTGCAGAAAACAGACTAAGACATATTGTTAGAAATGTCTTAAATTCTATCAACAACTGTTTGGTGACTTGACTAGAAAAATGTTAAGCACTAAACCACACTTCAGGTTTCCCTGAATGTAGTGATTTCTGTAACTAGGTATGTTCATTGCTAGGATCTTTGGAAGTTTTGATCGAGGAACTATCACAAAAAAAAAAAAAAACAGCTGCTATTTTGGACATGGGCTTCTAGACAAGGGTATCCCTGTGCCTGCTCATGCAATTTCATTTCCCTTGTACCTGAGCTGTCACTCAGAGAGTAGGTTCCAGAGAATAGTCTCTGAACTGAAGTCTGAAGTGTGAGGACTCCCACTAAAGACACATGCTTGATACTGCCTAGCTACCATACAGTGTTTCCTGTCTGGTATCCTGCATGAAAACAAAGGCATGGTATTTTGGTCATGTAAGTGTGAGATGTCAAATTTAGCCAATGTCAAGCAAGAGTGTTGTAGCCTGAATGTGAAACAAGGGCAGGAAATGTCTCCCAGGTGGATACTCACATGCACGTCTGGAATAGGCTTGGTGAGCAGGGAGATGACCAGGATAGTGACGATGGAAATGACAAAGAGGATGATGGCAAAGTACAAGTAGTGCACCCCACAGATAATTGTAGGACAGTTGCTGGGCTCCATGCAGCTCCCAGTTCCATAAGCAAACTCAGTAATCATACGGGAAATCCCAATCAGGAATCCTAGGATCAGTCCCCAAAAGGCTCCCTGTGAAAGAAAACCCTGGGTTAACTGCTAAAACCACATGACAGCTGGGCATTCTAACATTCCTAGGAGGTGGGCAGGGGCAAAGGAATAACGGAGAGAGAAATAGTAGCTCCAGGTCATCTGAAGCCAGAACACCAAGCTCAGAATATGGCAGGGCTGTTAAGGCAGGCTTTCAGTGGATCTTTCTATCTTATTTCAGCAACATGATTTCACCTGGATCATAAAACAAGGGACTCTTTAACATATAACATATGTTATAACTTATAATACATATATAACATAATGTGTTAAAGTGTCTCATAACTGCTATATTAACACCAGGACTTAATTCCAAAAATTCCTTTAAATTTAAAAAATAATTTGAGGGAGGCAGGCGCAGTGGCACATGCCAGTAATCCCAGTGGCTCAGGAGGTGGAGGCAGGAGGATCACAAGTTCGAGACCAGAGGCAGTCTGTGAAACTTAGAGAGACCCTGTCTCGAAAAAAAAATTTTTTAAAAATGGGCTGAGGGTGCAGCTCAGTGGTCCAGCACTCGCAAAGCATGCAAGCATGAGGACCTGGGTTCAACCCCCAGTGCCACAAAAAAAAAAATTAATTAATAATAATAATTTGAGGGCTAGAACATACTGTAGCTCAGTATGTTTGCCTAGCAAGTGCAAGGCCCTAGGTTCAATCCTCAGCATCACAAAGAAAATAATAATAATAATAATAATAATAATAACAATAACAATAATAATAATAATTTGAACCTCTCTACCTACAGTTACTGACACCACCAGCCTCTAGATTGAGACACATTCAGATATAAAGTAACTACTTATAAAGCAATTTGTCTTCCTTTGAAACATGAACAAAGAAATTAAACCTTGAGGGAATGAAAGAGAAGGGAACTTTTCTAAACAAATAAAAATAGTGCTTCCTTCTTTACCCCCTTTTACAGATTGAAAGTTACTCTTTTTAGTTTGAGAATATAAAGTTATTCTATGTGTTTTCATGTTAAATTCTGGATTTGTATATGAGAAATATGTAACATTTTAAAAGACTAGAAACTTTAGGGGATATTTTCAGGAGTTTTTGAAATCTTTTTCTTTCTATCCTTCTTTCCTCTCTTCATTCTCTCTTTCATCTTTTTATCCTTCCTTCTTTTTCTTCCTTCTTTCCTTTCTTCTATTTTCCTTTCCTTCTTCCTTCACTTTCTTTTCTTTTCATCAGTCCTTACCTAGAAGACAACATCTGAAGGCCACATTTTTTAAAAGCTAGTGACAAAGTTATTGTTGTTAGGTGCCATCAAGTCAGTGTCCGACTCATAGCAACCCCACGTACAACACGCAAAACAGTGTTGTTAGTGCTTCTCTGCTATTCATAGGGTTTTCAATGACTGATTGGTTTTTGGGAGCGGGTTACTGGGTCCTTCTCTGGAGCCTACAGCACCTCATATTCCCAGGGGGCCTCCCATCCAAGTACTAACCAGGTCTGACCCTGCTTATCTTCTGAGATCAGATGCCAGAGTGATATGGCTGGAGGCAAGTGACAAAGCAGAGCATTCTTTCATAAGAGTGGCCAAAAGGAGTCTTCATAACTTTCTCAAGTGTTGATCAGCCCCTTTGCTGGGCACTGGTACTGATATACTTTATGTCCCAAGTGTGCTTAATTACCAGCTTTAAGAATGTTCTATACATTCATGTCCCAGAGTCCTTGTCCAGGTCATTCTCTCTATCTGGAGGATATTGGACTCTTCCTTTTGTGATAATTTTGTTCTCACTCAAATAGAATAAGCTATTCAGAGCCATGGACACACCACTATGTCAGAACCAATCCCACTGCTTTGTTATCACTCGTTTACCTCTCTGACTCAGCACCTGAACTGGCAACTGGCCCAGGGAAGGAGACAAATTTCATTTACTTTGTGTTGCTGGTACCTAGCCCCATGCCTGGCATCTGGAAGTGTCTGCTAGATGAATAAATGAATAAGAGAGAAATAAAAATAAAAGCTGGGTGTGGTGGTGCATGCCTATAATTCCTGCACTCAGGAGCTGGAAGCAGGAGAGTCAAATTCAGGGCTAAGCTGGGCTACACTGTAAGTTCCAGGCCAGGCTCAGCTGCATAGTAAGACCCTGTTTCAAAAAACAAAACAGAAAAAAGATGAGTTCTCCATTCATCCCCTATATACTTATTCTTTCAAAAATGTTTCTTGATTTTATATGTGAATAGTATAGATAAAACTTGCCAAGGGCTTCCTTTATTTTTTGGTAATTAACCTTTCTATTCCTTTAGTCTTTGTCCTCAAGAAAAGGCTCTTGAAACATTTGGCAGCCTTTCATATTTTCCTTAAGACTGAATCATGCTTCAGCAAACATGGTATCTGGCCAGTCCTAAGGATCACCTTGCAGTCTCTAACTTGCTATTCTCTGGACACTCTAGCCCTGTGTTTCTCAACCTTGGCACTACCCTATTTGGGCTGGATAATTCTTTGGGAGTGCGGTCTTATGTATTGTCGGATATTCAGCATGTGTCTGACCTCTATCCACCTGATACCTGCAGCATTCTCGGAACCATAACAATGAAAAGTATTTCTAGATATTCCTAAACATCTTCCTTGACACAGGGGAGGCACCTCACCTCCAGTTGAGAACATTATAATCTATGCCAATTCCTAGGTTTAGTATTTGAAAGCAAGGGCCCATTGCTGAATTGAGTGTGTTCATGGGCTGCTGAAATACCAACCTGGGCTTTTGGACACACTTCCCTAACTTGTATTTCAGAAATCTCTCAGGGAATAATCT
Organism: Pedetes capensis; assembly: GCA_007922755.1. Classification (NCBI taxonomy): domain Eukaryota; kingdom Metazoa; phylum Chordata; class Mammalia; order Rodentia; family Pedetidae; genus Pedetes; species Pedetes capensis. Next base: position 9,486 of record VMDO01028786.1, read on the forward strand.
TTCTACCAATCCCTACTGCAACTTATCCCCAGATATGTATCTGTGTCTCTAATCTATTGAGATCACTTTCAAGTTTAGTTCTGATCTCTCCAAGGCATTTATCTATGCACCCAGTTATGTGTCAACAGAAAATCTGGATTGTCTTCCTCATGGTAAGTGTTGAAAGAAGAGATGAACGTGTAGTGATGTAGGCACCGGAAAATTGGGTTACTCCACTGAAGTATTTCCTTACTTTTGGTAATATGTTGTTTAGGCTTGTTTCTGTTGTGTTAGAGAAAAGAAGTGCCTCCAAACCAAGCTATGTAGTCATTCATATTGTTTCAGACAATTAACCACATGATCAGCACCATGACTCTTTCCCAACCCTTCTCAGGCAGGTGAGTGATTTGATACAGAGATAGCTAAGCAATATCCATCCAAATACATCATTTTCATTGTGCTTTAAAAATTGCAATAGCAGCCGGGCATGGTGGTTCACGCCTGTAATCCCAGCAGCTTGGGAGGCGGAGGCAGGAGGATTGCAAGTTTGAGACCAGAGGCAGTCTGCATAACTTAGCGAGACCCTGTCTCAAAAAGTAAAAAAATGGGCTGAGGGTGCAGCTCAGTGGTTCAGCACTTGCAGAGCATGCAAGCGCAAGGCCCTGGGTTCAACCCACAGTACTGGGAAAAAAAAAAAAAACGCAATAGCACTCTACTTTTGACCCAAATTCTTTAACCTGGCTTTCAAAGGGTCCATTTCTAATCTAACCTTGATGTGCCTTTCCAGCTGTGTCTTCTATTATTTGCGCACATAAACTCCATCTCAAGCCAAATAATATTCCTTACAAGTCCCTGACCTTCCCCTTATCCTACCATTTCCACATTTGAACAGGGATATTCTCTTTGCCTTGAATTCCCTCTCCTTCTTCAACTTTAAATCTCTTCAGTCTCACCTCTTTCCAGGAACCTTCCCTGACAGTTTCAGCCCATGCTAATATAGCCCTTCTTGAATCCCTTCCTACTTATATTTTGTGCCATATTTTATGACTAACTTGTTATTAATCTTACATTGTTTTGCAGATAAACCTCTTGAACACCAGGACTTTGTCCTTCACAGGGCCCTAAAAAATACTGGCTGGCAAGGCAAGTACACACTAGAACCACTGGAGATAACTTGTGCTAGGACTTCCTCTGGAGCTGCTCAACCAGGAGCGACAAACTTACTAGAAGATTATAGGCAGAATGACCAAAATTGGACAGAAAATGTATAATATTAGCTGGGACCTTGTAGCAAGGAGAGTAGGAGATTCAGAGAGAAAGTAGACTACATACTAATTCCTAAAGAGTTCACTCCAGCTCTCAGAACCCCCATGGTCCTTTGAGGCTTTCCCATATACACCCGTAGCAGCACATCCACTTCTGCTTAAGATCCTTGGAAACAGAATTCCACTCCTGCCCCAGAGAATATGCAAACCCCCATAGGAACTTCCATGGAAGACTGGCTTTTCTAGACATGGCAGAATGATACCTACTGGCTCATTGACTCTCTTGCAGAAAACAGCAAGCAGGAAAACAGCTGCAATGGGTGGTCCCAAGTAACTGGTGATGGACTGAATGTAGTCGAAGAGCTGCCCACTTTGAGCTGACTGCACAATGGGCACCCAAGCAATGCTGATAGCAATTAGCAAGAGGATGAACAACCTGAAATCAAAGCCCCCACAATAGAATGTCAACTCTCCACATGAGTAAATGGGCATTACTATGCATCACACATATACACACATTAGAAAATATATTTACACATATGTATGTATGCAAATATACATATACATATATATGTATGTATATATATATATATGTGTGTATGTGTATATATATATGTGTGTGTGTGTGTTGTGTGTGTGTGTGTATGGGGCTGGGATTTAGCTCAGTTGGTAGAGCGCCGCTCTGCAGTCTCTGAGGTCCCGGGTTCAAATCCCAGCACCACAAAAAAGGGAGAAGGATGTGGCAATCCACTCCTGAAACAATCCCGAAACAATCAGCCATTGAAAACTCTACAAGGGTCACTATGAGTCGGACACGATTTGACGGTACCTAACAACAACATCAACATATATATATATATACACATATATATATATGTTAGAGTGCTAGATACACACACACACACACACACACACACACACACACACACACACACACATATATATATATATATATATATATATTTGTTAGGTGCCATCAAGTCAGTGTCTGACTCATAGCAACCCTATATACAACAAATGCAGCACTATTGACACTATTGTCAGTGTTTCTCTTCTATTCATAGGGTTTTTAATGGCAGAATATGTGTTTGTGTGTGTGTGTGTGTGTGTGTACATATAATATGACCACAGCTAGGAAAAATAATAAGCAAACTTATTCTTAATGGTTTTTTTCTTCCTTATTCTGCTTACATAAAAGTTATCTGTGTTTATGAGTAAGTAAAACACACTTGACTTTCAATAGTCAGTTAGGCCTAGTTATTACCATACAAAAATCCCACTTTGAAAGACAGCATAGTATGGGAATAAGGGTATATCCTTTAAAGAAAGACAGTCCTGGATTCAAATTCTTATTGTCCCTGTGTGACACTGAACATGCTGTTTAACCTTTCTCTAGTCTCAAGTTCTCCAGCTGTAAACTGAGAATAATATGACCAACCTTGAAAGAGTGGAATAAGGATTGGTAGCCAGGTGCAGTGGTGCATGCCTGTAATCCCAGCGGCTCAGGAGGCGGAGGCAGGAGGATCGTAAGTTCGAGACCAGAGGCAGTCTGCATAACTTAGCGAGACCTTGTCTCAAACAGTAAAAAACAGGCTGGGGCTGTAGCTCAGTGGTCCAGCACTTGCAGAGCATGCAAGTGCGAGGCCCTGGGTTCAACCCCCAGTACCACACACACACACAAAAAAAGAGTGGAATAAGGATTATTGAGAGCAAAACACCTCACAAATAGTACATACATGATAAATAGTAAAACTAGCATGATTATCCTCTTCTTCCTCATCCTCAAAAAGGTTTAATAAAGTTAAAACACTAGCCAAGAAGAGTTTATAAAGGAAAAGTCTAGTTAGAAAGGGGCAGTACTGGGTATTTCTAGCTCTCTTGACCTTGAACTTTATTTCATGTCCCACAAAGACTAGGGATTCTCTTACAAGCTCTTAATACTTGTGCTCTTGATTTAATTATAAATAAGGGGGTGACTTCATGTTTATTAACACACTATACACAATAACCAAGTTATGGAATCAGCATAGGTGTCCATCGACAGATGAATTGGGGAAAGAAAATGTGGTGTAGATACCGTAGGTTATTATTCAGCCATAAAGAAGAACGGATATGTCATTTTCCAGAAAATGGGTGGAACTGGAGATCATGTTAAATAAGATAGCCATACTCAGAAAGAAAAATATCACAAGTTTTCTCTCATATGAGGAATTCTGATTCAAAAAAGAAAAAATAGGACTTGAAAGCAGAAGGGGTTTTATTTGGGAAAAGGAAGGAGGCCAACTGGAGAGGGGAAACAGGGACAAGAGATGGTAATAGGAGTGAGGCACAGTAGCACATGCCTGTAATCTCAGCTACTCAGGAGGCTGAGGCAGGAAGATGCAAGTTCAAGTCAGAGGCAACCTGTGCAACTTAGTGAGACCCTGTCTCAAAAATGAAAACTTAAAAAAAAAATGGGCTAGGGTTGCAGCTCAGAGGTGGTACACTTGCCTAGCTTGTGCAAAGCACCAGGTTCAACTCCCAGTACTGCAAAGAGAAAGAGAGAAAGAGAGGGAGGGAGAGACAGAGGGAGGGAAGAGGGGAGAGAGAGAGAAATGAGAAGTGAATAAGATCAAAGTACATAATATGCACGATATGAAAATGTCATAATGAAACTCATTATTTTGTGTGTGTGTGTGTGTGTGTGTGTGTGTGTGTGTGTGTGTGTGTGTGTGGTACTGAGGGTTGGACCCAGGACCTCACGCTTGCATGCTCTGCAAGTGCTGGACCACTGAGCTGCACCGCCAGCCCAGTTTTTTACTTTTTGAGACAAGGTCTCGCTAAGTTACGCAGACTGCCTCTGGTCTCAAACTTGTGATCCTCCTGCCTCCGCCTCCCAAGCCTCTGGGATTACAGGCGTGTGCCACCATGTGCAGCACAAACTCATTATTTTATACAATGAATATATGTTAATAAGGCAAACAAATAAATAAATAAGACTGTGATTTCCTTACTTTGTATATATTTAAGGTGAAAGAATCTTAAACTGACCATCCCAAAGCAGAATTTTCACATATTTCTCCCTGGGCCCTGCTTGCTGGCCCCCCATTTACCCAAACTTTTTGGATTCAGCCTGGGTTCTCCCTTCCCCAGGGCCCTGCCTCTACCATGGCATGCCATGTTCTTCTCTCCCTTATCTGAATCCCTAATCACTCTTACAGTCCATACAGCAGAGTTCAAAATTGTTTCATGTCACTGTGAGCTTGACCAAGGCTGGGACAAGTCCCAGAGCAGTGGTTATAGGATTCTTGACAACATGAGTTTGAGAGGTAGCACAGGTAGAACCTCTCTGATGATTCAAGCTTCTGTGACAAATGGCAGAAAGAAGCTGCATTTACCTTCCTGCAATCATGAGTTCTCTCTCCGATGCTCTCTTCCGAAACTTGGTGTAGATGTCCATGGTGAAGAGAGTGCTGGCACTGTTGAAGATGGAGGTGAGTGAGCTCATGAGGGAGGCCATCATGACCGACAGCATCAGGCCTCGCAGTCCTGGAAGAGAAGGAGGTTCTGAGTGGCACATTCAAGATCTCAGCGCTTTTGTGCTTGGAAGGTATGAGAACTCAATGTTTGTTTGCCTTCTGAGACCATGATATGCTCTCTAATTTATCTCTCCAGAAAGATGTTTGAAGAAACGGAGTATGGATTTAAGTGATATTATAAGCTCCAGCAGACACCAAATATCTAGAGACAAAACATATATAATATGAATATTTTGTAATTGAATAATAATGATGATGGTGATGGTAGGGGTGGTATGTGTTTCCATTTGAGGGGAATGTTGTAAGGTCTCTTACCCAAAAGGTTCATGAACAGCAGAAGTATATTTAAACTAGGATTCAAAAGATGAGGTTCTCAAGAAAGGGAAAAGATAGCCTTTAGAATGGGAGAAAATGTGGTTTATACATTGGATAAGGGTCTAATGTACAGATCATATAAATAGCTCCTGTAACCCAAGAATAAGACAAATAACCTAATTAAAAATGGCAAAATATTTGAATAGCCCTTTCTCCCAAGATAAATAAATGGCCAATTATATTATTAAAAGATGCTTGACATAAAGGAAATTCAAATCAAAGTCACAATGACTACTATTTCATACCAACAGGGCTAGCTATCCCCTACATGTCTGTCAGCTTGTGCTATGGGGCTTAGGTGTTGTTGTGATGCTGAAAGCTTTGTCACTGGTATTTCATATACCAACAGAGCAACCCATGGTAAACAGGTTTCAGTTGAGTTTCCAGACCATGACAGACTAGGGAAAAGGACCTGGCAGTTTACTCCCTAAACAATTAGTCATTAAAAACTCTATGGCACTGTCAAATATAGTATAGTAAAATGAGCCCCACAGGCTGGAAGGCATTCAAGAAATAACTGGGGAAGAGCTGTCTCCTCAAAGGAGAGTCAACCATAATGACGAGGATGGAGTAAAGCCCCTGGGACCTCCTTTTGCTGATGTTGCACGACAAACTGGGGAGAAACACAGTGTCTGCAACAATGGGCTCAAACATAAAAAGACTGAGTGTGTGGCACAGTGAGTGTTGGGTAGTGTTTTGTTCTGTTGTACATCGGGTCACTATGAGTCAGATTCAACTCAACAGCATCTAATAACAATAACAATTTATATCCTCTCTGTTGAAGCGCTTTGGAAGATCTTCTAGATGGGCATTGGAAAGTCATGTTTTTCCACAAGGAGTTTTCAGATCATCTCCTTTCCATGCCTGACTGATGGGCAAGTCCCAGGCCTCATGGAGCCCAACCAAATCCTATGTCTTCAATACATGTACAGAATCTGAAAACACTGGAATGAGGCTTTCCCTACTGAACGCTCAGGCTCAGAAATGGCTTTGCCCCAGAAGGCACCCAGAAATCTAGGTGGAACCTAAACCAAATCAGCCTCCCTCCCAAGATAGACTCTCACCATTAGGCATGAGCTCCACCACCAAGGTTGGATAAGCGATGTTGGTACAGCCAACCTTAGTGCCGCAGTGTTTCTCACATTCCGAGGGGAGGACACAGGCAATTTTTTCTGGAGAGAAATGAAGAGGTATGTCAGCAAGTAGATATTGGAGAAATAGTTCCAAAGCTCACCTGCTTAAAACAAGGCTTCAAAGAAAACATTCCTCCCCAAGGATCAAAAATGGTGCCACAAAGAATACAGCTCCCAGCTGAACCCTTCCATGCCATGTTCCTGCCCTGATAGTCTTGAAACATCCCCGCACTCTGACTAGAGAGGGGGGACAGTTCCTAAGCCAAGGAGGAAATAAAGCAAAGAAATACTCAGGGTGGGAAGGGAAGAGGCACAGCCCTTCAATTTTAACTAACTAGCCTATAACTTGGCACTGCTAATTGTCTTGTTTTCTCCTGAAACCCATGGTAATGTGGGGCTCCTAATTTTGAGATCTATCTTAAACAGCTCTTGGAAGTAGAATCAAATGCCTAGATAACTGAGGAAATTCCCCTGTGACAAGACTACTTGGTACTACTTCCAAAGATGTGGGAAATCTGGAGTAGAGGTAAAAAGGAAACACCCTGAGAGGGTAAGGAAACAATATCTAGAGTCTTGGAGAAAATTCTAGAAACTTGTATGGAATTCAGATCAACAAACATTTGTTGAGTACTCACATCTCATTTAGGGTTGCCCCATATAGCACTGATTCATTATACTAGTATTTTGTGAATAAATGTGTGTAATATGCACTATAGCATGAACCATTTAGTTAGCTACATAGTCCTCCCTCAGTCCTCATGTGTGACTAGTTCCAGGATACCCTTCACCTGGTAGACACCAAAATCTGCAGATGTTCAAATCCCTTATGTGAAATAGCATAGTATTTGCATATAGCCTATGCACATCTTCCTGTACACTTTAAATCATTTCTAGATTACTTATAATACTCAATAGGATATAAACAGCACATTAAAAATTATACTATATTATTTAGGGAATAATGACAAGCAAAAAAGTCTATACATGTTCAGTATAGATGTGATTTCATTTTGCAAATATTTTCAATCTGCAGTTGGCTGAATCCATGTCTGTGCAAGTCATAGATAACAGAGGGCTGCCTGTGTTTTTCTCATGACAGCCGAGCCAGTATAGGAATATGAGAGGACTATTCAAGGAATAGCCTGCAGCCGTACCATTGTGGCATCCAATCCAGTCAGGTCTCAGGAGCTAAGTAGGGTCAGACCTGGTTAGTAGTTGCATGGGAGACTGACCACCTGGGAACACCAGGGGCTGTAGGCTTGGGAAAAGGACCCAGCAACCCATTCCCAAAAAACAGTCAGCCATTAAAAATCCTATGAATAGCAGGGAAGCACAACAATAGTGTTTTGTCTGTTGTACATACAGTTGCTATGAGTCAGTCACCAACTCAACAACAACAATTCAGAGCATGCAGCCAATGGCAACACAAGAAGTGCCTCCAAATTTTCTCTGTGATACCTCTTCTTCTTCTTCTTTTTTTTTTTTTTTTTTTTTTTTTTTTGCCTTTACTTCACATTCCAGGAAATAGTTTTGACTCATGCTAGCTAACCAAATAATAATGATAATAATAACACACAAATAGAAATACTGGAGAAGCCACAAAAGGGCTAAGGAAGGATCTGTCACCCTAGAGAGCAAAGCACAAGGCTCAGGACATCTCTGAAGAAATGGTCCAAGAAATGGGCCTCAGAACAGGGGGCAATTAAAGATTAGTTGGGGTACTTTGACATTAAAAATATAAATGACATCATAGACACCATTACAAGCTTGGAGTGGAGGTCTGTTGGAAGGAGCTATAATTGATCAAATATTATTGGCTGGAAGAGGCAACCTGGAGGCACATGATGACTTTAGAAGATTTGAAAATGGGAAAGCAATTGCCAATGCAAGAAACCAGGGAAGACCATCCCAAAAGTTCTGTGCCCTCAACTTTCTCACCATCTAGTAGAGGGAATAATGATACTTGGTAATCACTGCAAGAAAAGAAAAGGGTCAGAAAGAGGGAGCATGGAGCTAAAGGGCTTCAGAAGTGACTCAGAGCCAGAACACTGAGGGTAACGTGAGATTCCAGCTGAAGGTATTACCTGTGTACAGGATGCGGCTGATCATCCCTGGCATTATCATGAGGAACATGGGCAGCAGCTTCAGGTACCCACATAGGGTACAGCCGGCTTTCACATGAGACATGTTCTTAGCTGAGAGGCAGCGCTGCACGATGACCTGAGAAGGGGAGCACGGTGAGGGAGGGGTTCAGCCTAGTGATCCCAGGACACAATCCTGTTATCCCAGCTTTCCCACCCTGGGTCCTTGGCCTGAGACTCCCACATTGCCAGGGCTCAGTAACCTCCAAGCCACGTGAACTCTCCCCTACCTTTCTCAACCCCACAAGCCTCAGATAGATGAGAGGCCCTGTTGTTCACCCAAGAAGACCCTGACCACCTGTACATCTGGCTTGCATACCTGATCTGTGCACCAGTACCACAGGGCAAGGATGGCCAACCCAAAGATAAGCCCAGGCCATGGGATGTCTCCGTTGATGGGATCTCGGAAGATGTGGAAGGAGTCAGCCCTTGGAGTATAGCATTTTTCCTGGACTGTGAAGTTTCCATCCGAAACCAAAGTTGGAATGGCCTTCATGTACTTTTCCATGAAGGCCTCATAGCCTCCCACTTCGCGGAAAGCTGCAAAACATTGGTATAAAAACATTGTGAAATTTTCAACTCTTTATGGCTGTTTCTTCTGTAGGTGCCTCAGAAACTAAGAGGGCTCCACCATCAGAGACAGCCCTCGTTGTGTGGTCTTGGGCAAGTGACCTTCCCATTCTAGTCCTCAGATTTCTCATCCGTAGAATGGGATTATTAGCCCTGCCCAGCCCCGTTGGCAGCTACTGTGACGTTTCAAAGCAACAATTTGTGAAAGTGTTCCAATCGTACAGTTTTTTACAAAAGGGAGGATATTTTCATTATTTAAAGGAAGACCTTGGTTTTGGACCATGTGCAAAGACTCTGTTTTTTCCTTCACCCCCCAATACACCTGCCTCCACCTCCCCAGCCATCCCCCGCCCCACTTACCAAACCCAGTCAGGATAAAAGACCCCACCAGCATGATTGCCGTCTGCAAGGTGTCCGTGTAAATCACAGCCGCCAGGCCCCCTAAGCAGGCAAGAAGATGATATACATGAACTCGTGTCTGCTTCCTTTTCCCCACCCCACCTCCTACCTCTTACACACCTTCCGAGAGCCAGCCTCCAGCCCCCAGTCACCCAGCTGCCTTTCCTTCTGTCCCTCCCTTATCCTGTCACTGTATCCTGCTACCCAGCCTGCTCCCAGCCTTCCCTTCTCAAGCAGAAATGCTTTCAAGGCCCTGGGAAAAGGAGAGCATCTCTCTATACTTGAGTGGGAAGAACCTAATGTGACCCTTTTACGCCCGGAAATGGCTCCTCTGTGGCAAGAGGAGGCATCTTTCAAATAGAAACAGAAAAGAGCAAAGAGCTGGCTGTCAAGATACCCGAGGACATTACCAAACTGGCATATTTCATAGGGCCACTTCTACAGCCACTCTCTTTTTTCTCAGACCATCTAAGTAACTTTATTTTATCTTTGTGGTGCTGGGGACCAAACCCAGGGCCTTGCACATGCTAGGCAAGCACTCTACCACTGAACTATATCCCCAGCCCCTCTAAGTAACTTCTTGTCCTAAAACTATGGGGCTCCAGTTGAGCAGCAAGGTCCATTGATGATCCCAGCATTCCAAAACTGGGCAGTGCATCACCTCTGCAAAGGAGCCCCCAATCTTATTCAGACTCCAGCTTCTCTGGTCATCTCTTGAGTCTTCCTCTAAAGCTTCTTTACAAGTGTTACTCCCTCTCTCCCTCAATACAGTGGCTCTGTTCCTGCTCTCACTTATTCCTGCACCTGGAATTCCTCCAAGTCTCTCAATGTAGCCACGTTGTCTCTACAACCTGCAGAACCAAGCTCTGCCTGAGCTCTCCTAAGAAGCAGCTCTGACTATTCCTGACAACCCTGGAGCTTTCAGAGACCACTTAAATGACTTGCAGTGAAGACCAAGTGAATACCCATTCTCAACTCATTTTTTGAGGGTATCACTCTTCCTCAAGAGGAAAAACCATGTTGGCTACTTCCTTTCATTCTTCCCAAGTGCCTACCTGTGAGCTGGGCTTGAGCTACTGGTTCATTTGAATTTGAATGGACTCACCTGTGATTGTGTAAAGGCCAGTGATTGCTAATAAGATAAAGATGGCCAAGTATATGTCCAGGCCCAAGGCCAGATTGATGAAGATGGCCCCAGAGAAGATGTCTGCCTAGAAAGAGAGTAGGCAGAGTTAGGAGTGAGAGAGATTGGTGGGTCACAGGGTCTGTGCTCTATTCCTGAGTTTTCAAGCAAGCTTTATTCAAGATGGCCATCTATATTCCCTAAGGACTCCATGGTCAAAAAGGCCTGTGAAATGCTACATTAAACAAATTTAAGACAGTGTCTTTGCCACACAACTTCTCTGAGCCTTTATTATATACCATGTACTGTGAGTTCCTTGTTGTTAGGTGCCATAGAGTTGGTATCCAACTCATAGTGACCCTACATACAACAGGGGAAACCCATTGTCCATGCTTCTCTGCTGTTCATAGGGTTTTCAATGTGGATTGATTTTTTGGGAGTGGGTTGCCGGGTCCTTCTCCCAAGCCTACAGCACCTGGCATTCCCATGCGGTCTCCCATCCAAGTACTAACCAGGCCCAACCCTACTTAGCTTCTGAGATTTGATGGGATCAGATGCCACAGGGCTATGGATGCAGGTGTGAATTCCTAGTAGGGGGATATGGTATATGACACGTCACAAACTTATTTAATTATGAAACTCTTTTTGCCAATGGACAACTATTAACACATCCCAACGCAGATTGACACAGTGCCTGCCACAAGGGGCTTAAACATTAAAAAAAAAAGAAAAGAAAAGAAAAGAAAAAGAAAGATCAGGTGCCTGACAGAGAGTTGGAGAGTGTTTCATTCTGGCGTACATATGATTGCTCTGAGTCTGGCCCAACTTGACGGTGCCTAACAACACCAACAACACACAACACACATGAAGATTGCTGCTCTTAAGTATTATACATCATTTGTACTTCACTATACACAAGTCTATCAGATCTGTTCCCAAAAGCAAATGTGAATGCTGCAGAGTCCATGGGTGGGGAACCCAAACCCCACCCTGAAATGGAAGGGGACTTTAACAAGGTTATAAGTTTATCTCCTCAGCCCAGGAGTTCATCTTAACTCAAATACAACCAGAACATCACCAAGCACCTCTTACATGGCTTGGTACTATGTGGTTCTACTTAGATTATATCATGTAATTTCCAGGGAGATTATTCCCTCTTCACCCCTGTACTCACTAATCATGTTCTTGATGCAGTTCTTACACTGCCTCCCTTTCTCCTCCCTGCCTGATAATGAACCTTCCACCTACCAGGACGCCTGCAGCCGTAGCACTGTGGCATCTGATCCTGTCAGATCTCGGAAGCTAAGCAGCGTCGGGTCTGGTTAGTACTTGGATGGGAGACCGCCAGGGAAGACCAAATACTGTAGGCTTGGGAGAAGGACCAAGCAACCCACTCCCAAAAGCCAATCCGCCAATGAAAACCCTATGAATAGCAGAGAAGCACTGACAACAGTGTTTCGCCTGTTGTATGTAGGGTCGCTACCAGTCGGATACCAACTCGAAGACACCAAACAACAACCTGACAGGACAGTGCAGTTGCTAATATAGACCAGCAGAGGGTGCAGGGAGCACCTAAAATAAATTTTCATATCCTCTCCAAAATACTGCATGACCAGGAAAGACAAGTATCAAGAATGATCATGGTGAATCTTTTCAAATCTTTAGGTGCAGAAGAAACTAGACTTCTTTAGGTGGAATGCATGAGCTTTTTTATTACAAAAAATCTTATTTCAACGCCCTGGGGAATGGGCGAACAGGGCTGAACTCAGCCCTCTTGCATCTCCTCTTTTCTCATTTCCCCCATTACCACCGCACTGCAACTCCTCAGAACCCTCCAGTGACTCAGATCCCCACTACGCCCACCTGTTACTTTTCTATGGTTTGATTGTGTCCCCCAAAATTTCCTGTGTTGGAAACTCAATCCTCAAATCCATATGTTTTTGGAGGTGGGGCCTATGGGAGGTAATTAAGATTAGATGACCTCCTGAGAGTAGGGCCCCCATAATGGGATTATTGGCTTTTTAAATAGACTAAGAGAGACCGGAGTTTACAAGCTCCTTCTCAGTCTGTGAGACACAACAAGAAAGTCCTCATGAGATGCCAGTACTATGCCCTTGGACTTTCCCAGTTCCCTGTAAGAAATAAATGTCTGTTATTTATAAATTACCCAATCTTGGGCATTCTTTTCTGGTGACATAAAATGGACTAAGACACACCCCCCCCCCAATGGAATCTCCCATCCCCTGCCTCTATTATTTCCTCTATTATTTGGTCTGTCTACAGCTATACCACCCTGGCTTCAGGTCTCAGAAGCTAAGCAGGGTTGGGCCTGGTTAATCCTTGGATGGGAGACCATCTGGGAATACTGGGTGCTGCAGGGTTGGAAAAAGGACCTGGCAACCCACTCCCAAAAAACAGTCAGCCATTGAAAACCCAATGAATAGCAGATAAGTATTGACATAGTGCTGACATAGTGCATAGTATTGACATTGCAGTTTTGGGAAGTATCTTGTTCTGTTGTACATAAGGTCACTATGAGTCAGACCTTACTTGACAGCACCTAACAACAATAGTTGAACAACATTATTTAGTCTAATATCAACTCCATGTTTATGTGCTAATGCTTGAGCCCAGGAGAGTGAATCAGCCCCCTCCCTCAAGATGGGTCTTCTGAAGACCCCATGCCTGAATTCTAGTCCTCCCAGACTTCCCCTTCAAAGGCTCTTATCCAAGGAGATCTAATATCATCATCATTCCCAGTGAAGGAGAACAAGGCAGATTTGGGAATTGGAAGGAGATATGGTGACATAGAACTCATGCACGTGCACATGCAAATGCAAACACACACACACACACACACACACACACACACACACACACACAGTTGGGCTGGTGGTCAAAGGACCTGAGTTTTAGGTACTGCCACTATAGTTCTAACTGACTTTGGACAAAACATTTCACCTCTTTACATCTCAGGGTCCTCATCTTTAAAGCAGGAAGTCCTAACTCCAGGAGCTTGTGAGTGTCCAGTGCTGGAAGTGAGGAAGGCCTGCAGGTGAGGAAAGCAGGTCCCAGGGGGAGTTCCACCCTGCTCTCTACCCAAGAGGAAGAAAGAGTTCCTGCCATACATTGATCTTGTTAAATGTCTGACTTTGCACACGGGCCATTTGAAATTGGATGTGCAAGGAGCTGGAGGCAGAAAAACAAAAGGGAAGAACACGCTCGGTGTTTCTCAAGCTTAAGGAAGTGAACAAAAAATTCAAGCCTCGAGTGGCAGTAGTAAAAGATTCTACAGGGAAAATATTAAATGATGCAGGAAACATCAAAAGAAGATGGGAAGAATACACAGAGTCATTATACAAGAAAGAATTGGTAGATGACCAACCATTCCAAGAGGTTGCATATGAAGAGGAACCAATGGTGTTGAAGGATGAAGTGGAAGCTGCCTTGA
>VMDO01028787.1:0-23439 GCA_007922755.1 Pedetes capensis
CTATCAGTTAAAAACCAGTTAAAAATAAGTTATATGTTTTTAAACCTATAGGTTTAAAATGGAAAATGTAACAGCCAATTAAGATAGACACTCAGTTATAAGCATATTATTTTATGGTAAAATAACAATAAAATAATTTTGTTGACCTAGTGTCATAACAGAAGGTGACATCAATATGGAGGCAAAATGTAGAAAAACCATCTTTAAAATATTAGTTCTATGTAAAATTTACCTGTTAAATACTGTTTCTGTAATTATAGAAAGTGAGAAAGAATTCTATGAGAATATATTTTGTTATGATTAAATATATTGTAGTAAAACAGTAAGTATAATGTGAACATTGAAAAAGCTAATTTATTATGAGCTATTTTTTATCTATTCACAATAACATTTTTAGATGTAGTATTGTTCTTCTCTCTCTCTCTCTCTCTCTCTCTCTCTTTTCTTTTCTTCTTCTTCTTCTTCTTTTTTTTTTTTGGGTGATACTTGGGATTGAACCCAGGGCCTTGCACTTGTGTGCTTTGCAAGTGCTGTACCACTGAGCTGTACCCCTAGCCCATTTTTTCACATTTTGATACAGGGTCTCGCTAAATTATGCACACTGCTTCTGGTCTTGAACTTACAATCTTCCTTCCTCTGCCTCCCTAATTGCTGGGATTCCAGGTGTGCACCACCACGCCCAGCTCTATAGTATTAAGTAAAAAAATTCAAGTTGTCTATTTTTATCATAATTTGAATTTTTGACTTTACCCTTAAAAATCAAGACTAAAAGAAGAGATGTCCTTGATGAGTGTGTTAAGTAGCCTTTCACTGCTGTGGCAAGTGCTTCATGTAGATAACTTGAGGACAGATTTTTTAATTTTACTTTCTTGGTTCACAGTTTCATTCTAAGGTCACTTGAAATCATTGTTTTTGGCTTAAGATGAAGCAGAATGTCATGGTGGGGAGTGTATGATAGAGGACGCTGCTCACCTCATGGCAGCCAGGGAGCAGAGAGTGAGACAGGAAGGGGTCAGGGACAGGATGCCCTTCAATGGCACACTCCCAGTGACTTACTTCTTCAATCTGGCTCCTCTTTACTACCTCCCAATAAGTCATCAAAGTATGAATCCTTAAGCAGATTAATCCATTGACAAACTCAGAGCCCTACTGATCCAATCACCTCTCTATGACTAAATCTATCATCCAGGAACCAAATCTTCAACCATGAGTCCTTTGTGGGACACTTCATATCCAGTCATAATAGTGAGTCTTTATAAGAAGGAGTGAAAGCTGACAAATATGTATGATTAATACTGTATGAAGTTCAGATTCCACATATGTGTCGTTGTTAAGTGCCACTAAATGTGGTCTGACTCATAGAAAGCCTATGTACAACAGGAAGACGCACTCCTTGACATTGTGCCATTCCCAGAACTATGTCAGTGCTTCTCTGCTATTCACGGAGTTTTCAATGACTGATTGTTTTGGGATTGCTTTGGGAATGGATTGCCATACCTTCCTCCCATTTTTGTGGTGCTGGGTATCGAACTCAGGGCCTCGGAGAGTACAGAGCAGCACTCTACTCACTGATCTAAATCCCAGCCCCTCTACATGTTTTGTTGTTGTTGTTAGGTGCCGTCAAGTCGGTATCCAACTCATAGCGACCCTCATAGTGTTTTCAATGGCTGACTATTTCAGGATTGCCTTGGGAGTGGGTTGCCAGGTCCTTCTCCCATTTTTGCGGTGCTGGGAATTGAACTTGGGACCTCAGAGACTGCAGCGCAGTGCTCTACCAACTGAGCTAAATCCCAGCCCCATCTACATATTTAATCCTCTCTAAAATAAAGATAGGGAAGCTGGGACTCGAAGTTATAGCAGTAGGCTTTAAAATTATTAGTTCTCCTTAAGAATTATAACCTCTGTTTTAAACTGAATTTTGGTGTGTAGTTATGCATTGAGACATGTCTATAATAGGTTATGGTGCAAAGTCTATTTCCAAAACTATATTTTGATACATAGCATGGAGTCAACCAATATATAAAGTTAAGTGTTTGTGTTGGACTGATATTTGCTCAACTTATGCAGGGGAAAAGGACCAGTCCCCTTCATTGTCTCTTATAAGCACCACAACTAAGAAAACATTTAGGATTGCTGCTCTGAATATCTTATTTCACTCTTTGTAAGAAAAATGATTATCTTAAAAAGTACCAATTGATGTGTTTAATCATACAGCAAAATATCATTTAAAAACATCTCAAACATGGATGCAGGCCAGATTAAATGGTTGTCTCCTCAAAATAACTTCTTTTTAATAAAAGCCTAACGATAGTGGTTCTGTCTTCCAAACTGGCTTTTAAATTTCATTTTAGTTACATTCAAATAAAATTTGACTGGTTTATTCCATCGTATTCTTGTTGGTACTTTACTTAAAAATATTATTGGTGCTTAGAATTTTTTTATTGTTTATTTGGTAAAAATTCAAAGAAAATTTATTTTATTTAACATTCAGATAATGTGCATGGAAATTAAGATTTCAATATCCAAGAATGAAATGACAGAGTCCAGATTTATCTTTTCATTTTAACTTAAAACGTTGGCAAAATAATTTTTTTTTCAAATTTTGAACAATAGGACATAAAAAATGATTTCTGTGAAAAGAGAAATGTCTAAGAGAACTGTAAGCTTGCCTCAGATTTTTAATTAGAGAAAATTTTCAGAATGCGGCCCTGGGAAAGTCAATCCAAAAAGAACATTTTGGTCTTGCTGTGTTCAGGAAAACAAATTCAGAGCTTGGAGAGTCTAAGATGGTTGAAAGTTGTGCACCAAAATATGGCAGATAAAGGATAAAATGAATGAGATCTCTGGAGATATATTGAGAGTTCCACTTTAGTTTTTGACTGAATATCCATCTATACATGTGGGTAAGGATATTATCCATAGCCTTGGAAAGAACCACTTGGCAAGAGGAGGTAGAACAATATTTGAAGTTCGCATAGGACTAGGGATAGCTTGCATTCCTTCTATCCAGATTGGAAAAAACATCAATATATAGGCACTGAATGGAATTCTTAGATTGGTATTTCTTAAGGGTCTAATGTGAGCCTACACTAAAAGCTTTCTAAGACCCATCCTAACAAACCTGGAAAGCAAGCCTTAAAGTCAAACTGCTTCTAAATAATTTAATTCTAGAGCAATATTCTGCCATATTTAAAGGATTACAAAAAAAACCCCTATTATCCAGAAATGCACAATTAAAAATGTCTTACCTCCAGTGAAAAATCATCAGGTGTGCAAAGAAACCAGAAACCATTAATATTAATTTACTAATAATTGATAAAATTAAGAAATGGAAATAGGCCCAGAATTATAGGAGTAGCAAACAAGGATTTTGAAACAGTTATGATAAATAAAATCTGTGTATTCAAGAAGGCATGAACATGACAAGGAAAGAAAAAAGAAGATACAAAAGACATCCAAACTTCTAGATGGAAAATATAATATCTTAAATGAAAAGCAATCTGTTTGAAATTAATAACAGATTAGCTATTACAGAACAATAATTAATTTGAACTGAAATCATAACAGTAGCAACTGTCCAAAGTGAAACACAGGTAAAAAAGTCCAAAGAAGAAATAGACCTGAATATTAATGAATATTGATATGAATATTAGTAACATATAGGATAATGTCATGTAGTCTAATATGCAGTCTTAAATAGAGAGGAATTAAACGGCTTACCATATTTGAAGTAACAATGGTCCAAAAAGTCCCAATTTTATAAAAGTATGAAGCTCCCAGTACCAAGAAGCTCAATGAAGCCCAAACTAAAAGTATATTCAACTCACACAATAGTCATGGTAATAAATAAATAATCTCCTTATTTTTTAAAAATTTTAGGTTTTATTCACATTCTGAAGGTGAGATCCACAAAGTCTATAGTGCTGATTTTCCAATGGTTGTCCTCTGTCTGTCCGGTCCTGGTAGTCAGAGGGCTTCCCTCCCATTACTAGCCTCAGCTATCTGTGTCTGTGGGGTACTGGGTGGTTATTCACTTTCAGTATGGTACATTTGAACCGGAGTTTAGGAATGTGTAATTCTACACACTGTAATTAAATTCTGTGTATTATGGCCTTTGCATAGTAAGATCATACTCTATATCCACTATGCTGAGTGCCAATGAACAATTTGTTGTTGTTAGGTGCCACTGACTTGGGTCTGACTCCTAGCAACCCTGTGTACAACAGAATGAAAAACTCTGACACTGTGTTGTGGCTGGCACTATGTCAGTGCTTCTAGGTTATTCATAGAGTTTTCAATAGCTGATTGTTTTGAGATTGTTTCAAGAGTTGGCTTCCAGGTCCTTCTCCCATTTTTCCAGTCCTGGGGATTGAAGATAGGGCCTCAGAGAGCACAGAGCAGCATTCTACCAACTGAGCTAACCTCTAGTACCTAAAGAGCAACTAGGAACTTGGAAATGGAGAATATTATATATAAGCAATATTTGACTTTAGACTCTATATTAACCTGTAGGAAAAATAATAAGATTAGTGATGATAACAAAAATTGGAGTTGTTTATTATAAAAGATAAGAAAGAAAAATTGAAAGAAAATGATAGACTGAATCAAGTAATAAGATTGAAAACAACAAAAGGAAAACATAGTAGTATACAAAGATAAACTGATGAATCAAAATCTTTATAACCAGGATCTAAAAATGAAGGGGTGATTAAGTTAGGAAGCTCATTTTATAGAGGTGTTTTTTTCTTGTTATTTACTTTTCTACCATTTCCTGGCTAAATTGCATAACATTATTACTTTCTTATTCTAAACTCTTTCTTGCTGTTTTAAATTATCACTCTTTTATTTCAAATTGTGTCTCTTCATTCTTTGACTTACTAACTGCCTTTATTACACTAGAACTTTCCTTGCCTTCTCTGTGTGTTGCCTAATAATTTTTAAAAAATCACCTTATTCCAAGAAGTTTATACCTTCCCTGTCTCCCCCTCTTTTCTTTGGATATTTAGGGTTGTAAGACACACAGCTTTTCCTCTAAGAGAAATTTAAGTTGTTTCAAGCATTTGCCTTTTTATTAAATATTAAATTTAAAAAGTAACTTTGGAACAAGGATACTATGCCATGACCCCTTGAGATTTTGAGGCATCTAGGAATTCCTTTCTTATGAGCTAGTCTTCTAGGAACTAAAATAAAACTGTCAAAACTTCTTTTTGTCCCAATTACCTTATCATGACAATTTTTCCTAGAATCAAGATCTTTTAAGTTGGAATTCACAAAGAATATGTGGATAGAACTCAAGGTGAAAGCACAAGTCAAATCTTTATTCTCACTAACTTGTAATGAGATTTAGCATTTCCTTCAATTATGAAGGTAGGCACCAAACTACAGTGGCATTAGCAGTACTTGTGTCTTATCAAAATTAGTATTATTAGAATTGCTGTTAGCTAATCAAATTAGTAAAGAATCAAAAATTTACTTTTTAAATTATTCAACGTTCAAAGGTTGATATATTTGGTTTTCTGTATAATCTTATATATATCTTTTCATACATTTGAAAATGCTGTCTGAGAAGAGAATCATGGCACAAGATATGTAGTAACTTCTGTACTAGATAATACTGCAATATGATTGTGAAGGAAGGCCCTTACGGGTTTGCCTGAGTCCAGGTGCATAGGTCTATAAAAGTCAGTTGATTTTCTTACTGTTACAAGATGATTCCACTGAATCATCCTGCTAAAGAGTTTTCTTGATTTAATATTACAGTGTATTGATAGAAGACTATAAGACTGGCATTTAGTCTATTGTAATTTAATTAACGTAGAGGGCTAATTCAAATAACAAGTGCTGTCTGTAGATAAATACTGTACCATAGAGGACAGAGATCCAAACTGGGTGATAGGAGCCCAAAATTCAAGTCTGAGCTCGGTCTTTGGGTAATGTCTCTTGTGCTTAATGTAGGTCATCTGTACAATAAAGGATTATACTTAGTGATATTTAAGAACCCTTTCTGATTTCTGATATTCAATGAACTTTCTTATGAATATTGCTGCTGTTAGCTCCATAGAACATTTAGAGGAGCTTCTCCATAGTTAGGAAGGATTCACTCCTTCATCAATATACCTTTATAGACTGGCTGATTAGGTTTAGGAAGCTATTGGTCTGAGTGACTATAGACAGGTGGCTTTCCTTCTCTGAACATCATTTTCTCTACTGTATGATGATAATAATAACTTTAGGAACAGTAAAGATTAAAGAAAATATCATATCAAACACCTAGAATGGAACTTGACACAATAATAGGTGTTTAATTAATTTTAGATCTTTCTTTCTATCTTAAGGAGATTCTTTTTTTTATTGGAAAATTTTAATGTACACCTTAATGTGTCTGGTTCTGACATGGTTTTCACTGTGACATTTCCATATATGCATTTTGTTGTACATTATTCATATAGGTTCCCCCTTACCCTTGTGCGCTTTCTCCCCCCTTCCCCCCATCAAAGACTTCTTCATTTGCTTGTCTTTTTATGGTAATATTTTTCTATATATCTTTGGGTTCCAATTATGTTTAAGATTGAAACTTTTTCTGTAGTGAACTTTCTTTTTACATTGTCAGTATTATTAGATGAATTTTCTAGACCATCTATATTATTACCATTTTTTGGTATTATTGATGTTATTATAATTATTTCCAGGACTATTAAAGTTGGGCTATTCACCCAACTTTATGAGGGTCACCCCATCCCTCATTCTTCATTCCCTCCTGTTTCTCCTCTCTCCCCTCTCCTCTCCCATGATTTCCTCCTTTTGCTAGATCTCTCCCTTCTTCTTTTGCATTCCCCAATTTGTCCCTTTTCTGATAGGTCAACTTTAGCTTATTTTTGATCTTGATCCCATTCAGAACAAGAAAAACTAAATGTCTCACTGAAGGTTGAACTCTGTTACTTTGAAATGTCAGCATTATCCTCTTTGAAATAGAGCTAACATGTCTTAAAAGTGGGTAGTGTGGTTATAAGTACATTGGGGTAACCAGAGTGGAACTCAGTCTTCTCTGCCTGGCATTTATCTTTCAGTAGTTTCTTAAAAATAATCATTCATGGAGTATAGCTCAGTGGTAGAGTGTTTAGTATGCATGAGGGTCTGGGTTCAATCTCTACCACCAAAATCTAAATACATATGTTCATTACTTTATCCTTGTCCTCTTCCTCCTTCTCTCATTTTGTCCTTTTTTCCTGCTCTTCTTGCATTAAAATGCCATTATTATTTTTTGCATGTTTTAGAAATTCTAAAAATGACAGCCCTTGATGAACCTTTTCATTATGATGAATAATTATGTTGTAGTCTTGCCACAAACAAAATTCATTTATCTGGGTGGCAATGCAGTATATGTGTTTGTGTCTATGTGTGATATTTATATATATACACATACATAAATATATATGATTATATATATATACACACATCCACATATGTGTATGTATACCTTCATTCTAATAAAAACTTTTTCTGCTGTCAAGCAATAATAAAATAAGTTCACTTTGTCAGAATATACAGTGAAAGCATTCATGATGGTCTAAAAGTATAAAAATGCCCACAGAGGATATGAGTATATTAAGTTTCCTAACTTTATTGTTTCTCAAACTATATCCTAACCAGCTGGTGTAGTCTAATTGTGGCAACCTAGAAATATGTAGGATTTATTTTAATGTTTAAAAGGTCAGTAGTTTTGGAACTTAAAATCTTTCCTATCTTCTTTTCTCTGCTGGAAGCTCATCATCGAAGGATTACAAGATATCTTTAATAAAAAGTGAAGTTTTATAAACGTTACTTATTCATCCTCCATATACAGTTCTTTTTTGAATACTCCCTAAATATATGGCAAAGCAACATATACTTTATTGAATACAAAGTAAAATTTATAGTAATATACTTGATGTGGATATATTTCCTTTGAGGAAATTTTTTGAACTTTAACTATTAATGAACATTATATCTTTGCATCAGTCCCAACTTTATTCCAATATTTTATTGCTTTATTTCAACCTGAAAATGTTTCAGTTCCCGGAAGAGTATTTGATGAGTTTCAGAATAAAACAGTTATTTTCTGATTCTACTTCAACTTTTAGAACTTTGTTATTAAATGCATTTGAATTAATAAATTTAAATTACCTATTATATTCAGGGCTCCATGCTTACCATTTAAGGGACATGTCTTTTCAGAAGGAATCCTTATCCTTTATTCAGTTTCTGAGAATATAAATTTATTCCAGTAAAATAAATGTAACAATGAAAAAGTGGCACATTAATGAGTTTAAAATAAAAAGTAAAAATACGTGTAATCAATTCAATTCAGATTTAGGACCAAATGAATATTTTAGCAAAGAGAAGGAGTTACACTGGGAGTTATAATGAACCTCTTTTTCCTTCTTTCCTTCCTTCCTTCCTATGAGTGTAAAAATTCTCACAGGAGAGTCAACAGACTTCTAATCACTTAATACCCATAGTTAATGCTAGACAGGAGAATATCACTTGAGTCTTTTGATTCCTATTTAAGTGTAAGATTTTCTAGGAGCCTTTGTGTGGACTGGACATATCTTTCAATGTTGAATCAAAACATATAAGATTACTTGTAATGTGACCACATAAAAGTGACCAGCTGAAGTACTTTTAGTCGTGAGAAGGAAGTAATTTGAAAACATTTAAATACAGATAGACTTTGTTTATCACTTTTGTTATAAGAGATTCAATAGTAATATTGCCACTATTATAATGCCATTTCTATAATAATAGCACTTCTGTTATAAAACATCACTATTATAAAAATGCCATTATAAGAAAAGCTCTGTTATTTAGAATTGCTTCAGCAATACAAGTGTAAAAAATGTCTTCCAGAAAACCATTGCAAATTTTTCTTGCTTTGCAATAAAATTTTTGTTCCAAATCTTACTTGATTCTCCTGTAAAATGGCTCTCAGATTTTATTCTGATAACTCTGAGGCCTGTGCCAGATTGCTATTTAAGACAGGAAATTGCTTGACAGATAAAAGTTGACTTGGCCAAATAAGCTGACTTCCCAGCTGTCCATTTCCATGAGGTCAAGTGAACTTTCCTTCTTTGCTTTGCTTATTCTCAAACACTATATTTTTTGCCTTTAAAAATATTATGTACTAAATTTTTGTGGAAAGTTCAGACAATTTTGTTTTACTCAACTTGGCTATTGTAGTCTTGTTTTCACAAAATAACCATTAAACTAAAAAAAAAAAAGCACATAGTGTAACTAGTTAGAATAAAAATAATTTAAGTCATACCTCACTTATGCTTTACATAAAGGACAGTGTGGATTTTAGTATCCTGTACATTGTAAATATGAAGTATGAACTGAGGAAAATGAGTATTTATAAGTATAGAGATGCATTCAATAAGCCATTTTTTCATGAATCTAATCCTTACCCTTTCAATAGGTTTAAAGGGGTACAAAATCAGATGTGCATTAGAATCACATTCAGATTGGATTCACATGGAGAGTGAATTCTACTCTGCACCTGATTTTGTAGCTCTGTAATACTGTTGAAAGGGCACAGGTTAGATTTGAGAATATACAGTACTTCTCCCTTATAGTGTCAAGACATATATAACTGTTTGAATTAAGGCAAGGCTGTTCCTTTTTACAAAATAATGTATAGGATTTATTAAAGACCAAAGTTTTCTTACAATCAAATATTGTATTACATAAAATCGTAGGCTCATGAGTTTTTAGGGTATTTAATGTTTATACAACTGGTTTTCATACATTTTTAAATAACAGAAAATACCACATGTTCGAAATGAAATTTTATTAATAATCTCTAGCATTTAAACAAATAAAAATGATACTTCACTCATAAATGTTAATATTTACAGTGTTTTCTTATTATAAAAGCAGCCATTGAGTATAATATGCCCTATGATCTTTAATCTGGAATTGGGGAGGCTGTGTATTGGTTACACTTCTGTTTTTGCCTCAGTGTGTAATTTAGTTCTGTATATAACTTAGTTGCACAGTATGAAGAATATTCTGAGTTATACTGATAGTTATCCTTAAAAGAGTACCTTACAATGTCATTATTCTCTTTAATGGATGGATACAGAAGCTTGAAGGAGTAGAGGGAGGGAAGTTTGATTTCAAGATTGAATTACTGACTGTACTTAAAAACAGATCATATTATTTACACAGAATACCAAGCACTCACAAAAGGACTAAAATTACCTCTATTATTATGTTTTCAGAACACACTTTACTATGTGTTCATTTATTATTATGTAGTTAAGTGTTTGGGTTTTAGAGAGCATTCCTGCACTAATGCACCATGGGTGTCTCACAATTAGCTTAATATGTGGCACCCATGTGCTGGCGAAAATATCTGCTAGAATGGTACTAAAATGGGGTGAGTTGTGGTAAAGAAAAACACCCTTCTCTATGTGTGTATACCTGTGATAAATGTGGTATAATATTTATATTTAACCTATTTATGTATGTTTATAAAATCCTAGTTATGAAATTAGATGAAGCACTTTCAAAATTAAATTAGAATCATATGTATGAGAAAATTTCTAAAGCATTAAATTCTTTAGAGAATATTTTTAAACTATTGGCCAAATATAATGAGCCATTCAATATCTGAAACTTTTCTGTAACAATTGCACTAATTATTCAGTACCCACCTAAGTATCTTTAAGGATGAGTAAACCCTTGAATGCTGAGGTGGTCCATTTTGTTCTTCCTCAATCTGTGGGAAAATTCTTCTTTACTGTGAGCTGACTCTTTTCCTGAAACTTTTTTTTTTACCATGTTCTATACTCTATTCCTTGGATTAAAACTGAACCAATCCATATTTTTTCCTGTGGTAATTTCAGATCTTAGGTGATTCTCATATTATGTTTGATTTGCCCCATATGAAAACCTAATATCCTAAATTCTTTCAGTTGTTCTTCATTTGTTTAGGTTGTATTGTTTGTAATTATCTTGTTTTCTTCCCAATGGGTTCCATAAGCCTATGTATCCCTTCAGAAATGGTTCTTTGGCCTAAACACAGACATGAATATGGTTTGACTTCATACAAAATTGTTAACTTTCTCTTATATATGAAAAAATTTTAAATTTCTTTGAGCTAACATTCCAGTAATTATGCTATTTCCTTCACTTGAACCTTTTGCCATCAAAGATTCAGTTTTCCCCCACATATATGTATATTATGTATATTTTAGTAAGTCATACTATTTCAGTACTTTGGTTTTAGGAACTGCAAAGATGAATTTTAAATTGAATGCAAATACATATAACTTAGACTTACGCATTCTATCCTATAATTTATATTTCTGGTTCTGTCATCATATTTATGTAGCTTCATGATCTAAAAATATGATTTAAAAAACTATTCAAGTAAAAAATGAAGGGAGACTGTTAAAATGTCTAGTGAGGACCCTTTGGTTGTCAATATTCAAGTTTACATACATTTTGTCAACCACATTACTAGAATATTTTAGTGTGGTGGCCTTATTGTTAAAACTGTACTTATTGAATCCATATTGTTATTTTCCTAACATACTTGCAAACTGTCATTTATTAACTTGTTTTGTTTCTCTAGCTGGAATATTACAACCAACAGGTTTAGTTTCTTTTGAATATTGAAATAAAAAAATATGGGTAGTAAATTTTGGTAGTTCTAGAAAAAAGCTTATGAGTCAACCAAGACAATGTAGAAAGTAGAATTTGCCTCCATGAAGTTATCAAAATCAAAGTTCTGTTAGTCAGCTTTGAGCACCCTGTGAATGGAGCTGGTAACTAGTCTCATTGAAGACAGTTATACAATTCAAACTATCATCTTGTTAATTTATAATAAGACACTTAACTCCCATGGAAACTCTTATATTCTTAGTATAGATTTACATAGCATTACATTTTCTCAGAAGGTAAAAATGGTGACATTGCTAGAAATATTATATTGCAGGCAATATAAATAAAGCACAGATTAAACAAAAATACTTGTTCCAACCAAAGGAGAAAACGAAATAATATAAACAGAGCCAGTCTACCTAGGAGCTTTTGACTGATTTTGCAAGATAAAGAGATGTATTATGGTTTAACAAAGATGGTGTTGATTCTCAATGGGCTGAATGTTGGCTACTTTGCGTTTAGCCTTGCAAGTTTGACAAGATTCTTATATATTGAGCCTTGGTTTTCTCAACTATAGAAATAAAATTAAGAAGTAAAGATTCTTGTTCTTATTTTAAAAATCTGTCTCTAGCAGGCATTGGGATTCTGGATAAAATGGAGCATAAGTGAATTCAGTTTTGTAATCTCCATATCCCAGAGGTTTTTGCTCCTAATTTTCAAAACATCTTTTTTAATTATTAAATTTATTTGTTATGAATTTGTGGATTAAAGATAGCTTCTCTTAGTTCCTTAGGGTCACTATGAGTTGGACCCCACTCGAAGGCACCTAACAACAACAACTAGTGCTAGGAAGTTGGGGAAATTAAAAATTTCAATACTATTTGGTCTCAAAAAACCTGATCTGCAGAATTGTTATGTAATACATTTATAGAGAAATTCTGATGCATAATGTTAAATATGGTGGTGTTTTAGTGGAGACTGAAACCTAGAATGGCAAATGCAAAAAATATTAGACCTAAGAATGTGATATCACTATGATACTTTTTCAGTACTAGAGTTGTGCTAAAACTATAACTGGATTTACTTTGAGTAGATTTACTTTGAGTTTTGTAGAAAATAGTAAGACCTGTTCTCTACTGGCAATTCAACCTTCATATAGTCTCTAACTCTAAAATATCTTTTAATTTCCTCTTAAAGCACTAAGAAATGTCTTTTTATTTTGAAAATGCAATGCATTTTTGGTCATGTAAACCTGGATTGACAATCTTAATTTGGCACTTATTAATTTTCCAATGTTGGAAAATTATTTAACTCTTTTGGCCGTAATTTCATCATCTGTAAGATAAGGATAATAATATTACCTCAAAGAGTGATCTGCAAATCAATAGAATTATAAATATTGTCACTTATGAGGTATTCTGTATTCACTTTTTTCTTCTTCACTCTCACCCACTCTTTCCTTTTCTTCTTTCCTTCCTTTTCCTTTCCTACCCCTTCCTTCCTTCCCTCTTTCCTTCCTTCCTTCCTATCTTTTCTGTATTCTCTCTTGTTCTCTTACTCATTCACTCTTTTTTGCCAGTTCCTCCTTCTAATATATCATTCTGCAAACCCAAGCATATTTTTGTAATTATAATCATTGGATGGGATGGAGTTTAGCTCACTTGGTGGAGTGCTGCTCTGCCCTCCCTAAGGCCCTATATTTGATCCCCAGCACTGCAAAACATGGAAAAGGGTTGCAGCAATCCACTTGCGAAGCAATCCTGAAAAAATCAGCCACTGAAAGCCCTATGAGAGTTGCTATGAGTCAGACTGGACTTGACAGCACCTTACAACAATAACAACAATCATTGGGTACATATTTTGAGTTTGTTAAGTCTTTATTTCTTTTTTTTTCTAATATAAAAAGAGGTTTATTTAGAAGTTAGAATCCTCTACTGACTGGATGAGATGGAACACTGAAGATAATTCTTTACTTACATAATCATTCAAAAATTTAAGTGAAAATATGCTGAATATCTCTTCTGTGCTATAGCATTTCAATAGACAGCAAGATTCAGAGATGAAATTAAGGTAGTGTTTCTGTATTCAAAGTGATGAAAAACTGAAATATAAATAAACAAACTTTTTTTTGTAATGCTTATGACTGAATCCAGGACCTGGAACATACTAGGCATGTGGTCTACTGCTAAGCTGTACTCTGAGCCCTCAATTTTTATTTTTTGAGACAGAATCTCACTAAGTTGTGTAGGCTGCCTCTGGCCTTGAACTCACAAATCTTCCTGCCTCTACTTCCCCAGTTGCTGGGATTATAGGCATGAGCCTTGACATCTGGCTCAAACACCAATTATGATAGAGTACAACATGTTCCATTTTTAGCAGGAAGTGTTATAATCCCTATAGGCACTCACATCAGTCCAGATGGTCAGGAAAGCCATCTGTAGGGAAATGCACTTTTGTGTCGGGGTCTTAGCTCTAGCCTGGCTAAAGTTAGGGCCAAACTCTCAACATAAAACGTGGCCAGTGTCGGGAAAGAAGGACCTCGGGAGACCTTCAGATGGTTGGAAAAGGACAGGGAAGGTTTATTGGGGTGCTCCCCTTATGGAGAACAAGGAGCAAGCAGCCCCTATAGAGCAAGGCTCTATCCCTTTAAGTGCTGGCTCTAGGCCTGCAGCATTCCATGCTGCAGGCTAAGTGCTGGTACAGCTCAGCCTGAAAGGCACAGACACAGCCGCTGGTGTTCAGTTGAGGTCTGATGGTCTTGACTCTTGCGGCTAGCCTTCTTTACCCACCTCCTTCCCAAGGATGGGAGGAGTTGGGAGGCTCTTCGTGGCTTGCTAGATGCCTTTGGCTCTTTGGCTCCTCAGGGCCCCTGGGCTTGATCTCCCTGGCTTGCTAGATGGTCTTGCTGGAGTAGGGAGCGCTGGTCCAGGTGATGAAGTTTGGGAGATGGTCAGAGAGGTCAGGATCAAAGGAGTGATATGGGGTCCAGGAGCCCTGCTTTTATAGGGTCCTGGAGGGGTCACATGGTGGGGTTCAGCCAATCAGGGCACACAGCTGATAGGTACAGGGGGCAAACGGACATAACTGCCAAGTGGAGACAGTTACTACCTACACAGTAGTGAGGGGAGCCAATCAAAATTAAGGTGGTTAAGGCTGGTCAAGCTGGCCAGGGGCCATCTTTGCTCACTCGATGGGAGGGGCTGTCTTGAGTGAGTGAGATGAGCCCTGGGGTCAACTAGGGTTCAGCCCCTCAAGCTGCTATGAGGGACCCTAGCTGGGAAATATTATTTTAAAAATCCCCAACACTTTTGCACTTCAGCTGTTAGCTAGGAAGATAGAACAGCTCAGATGGAAGAAGAAGAGAATTAGCCTGAGCCTAAGAGTGGGGGTCCTCAACCCCAGGGCTATGGACCATACCAGTCTGTGGCCTGTTACAAATAGGCTGCAAAGCAGGAGGTGAGTGGTAGGCCAGTGAGCAAAGTTTCCCCTGTATTTATAGATGTTCCCCACCACTTGAACCATCCTGAAACCACCCTTGCTCCCCCACTCCTCAGCCCCCATCCATGGAAAAATTGTCTTCCACAAAACTGGTGCCTGCTGCCAAAAAGATTGGGGACTGCTGCCTAAGAGGACTTAGCATGTTTAGGAACTAGTTAAAGACTGGTGTGGCTCTAACATGCAGGACAGTGAGGCCTATGGAGGGAGCAGCAATCATGATGTAGAAGCAGAGGTGAGACAATAAAGAATGTTGTATGTCATATTTATAGGTTATTACTTTCTATCTGTTCTGTTTTATAGTTAAAATTTTGAATATTTGCATAATACACTTATTGTGAATTCATTTTCTTGTTTCCCTGTCTAGGTGATAATTTCTATGGTGTGGTTCTTAATCTTGGCTACAAATTAGAATCACTCATAGGGATGGGGAAGCTTAAAGGAATCATAAAGCCTTAGCCCACTCCTAGAGATTCTTATTAAACTGTGGTCTGGATGGGGTTGTGACATGTCCACGTGATTGGTGCCTCATGTAATTTCATTTTTCTGTTTAGACAGTTGAGCTTTTATTCTTTTCAGGAGTTTCCTCATTTATTCTTTCCTTTATATCTGCTTTAGATCATAAGTTATTTGGGAAATCTTCTAAGAAAGTCACATCACATTTAGCAAAATTCAGGCCCAGCGCAATGTAAATTAGATTAGGAAGTCAAGAATAGGAGGGAAAAGTGAATATTCTGATGTGCAAAAACTGAAAGTGAGGTGGTGGTGGTTGTTAGATTCTATAGAGTCAGGTATGACTCATAGTGACCTGGCGTATACCAGAACTAAACACCCCTTGACACTGTGTCATGCACACAATCTTTTTTATGGTTACGCTCCTTGTGTTAGCCACTGTATCCATCCAGTTTAGAGTCTTCCTTCTTTTTTCATTGACCTGCCACTCTTCCAAAAGAGATGTCCTTCTCTGGGGATTGGTTCATCCTGACTACATGTCCAAAATACAAAAGATACAGTCTAGCCATCCTTCCTTCTAAGAAGCACTCTGGTTATACTTCTAGGACAGATCTGTTGGTTCTTTTTGCAGTCCCTGGTACATTCAATATTTTTCTCCAGCACCATAACTCAAAAGCACCAATTCTTCTCCTGTCTCCCTTATTCAATGTCTAGCTTTCACAAGCATTTGATGCGACTGAAAATACCATGGCATGAGTCAGTCACACCTTTGTCTTCAATGTGACATCTTTACTTTTCAACACTTTAGAGGGGTCTTTTCCAACAGCTTTTCCCAATGCAATGCATCTTTTGATTTCTTGACTGACGCTTCTGTGGGTATTGATTGTAGAACCAAGTAAAGCAAAGTCTTGGACAAACTCAATCTTTTGTCCATTTATCATGAAGTTGCTTATTGACCCAGTTGTGAGGATTTTTGTTTTATTGATGTTGAGGCAAAATCCATACTGAAGGCTGTGTTCTTTGATTACCATCAGTAAAAGTTTCACATCCTCTTTCAGAAAGCAGAGTTGTGTCATGATGCCATGTTCTTGTTCAAAAAGTTCAGCTTCTTGGATTATTTGCTCAGCATAGAGATTGAAGAGGTAAAAGGATACAGCCCTGATGCACACCTTTCTTGACTTTAAACCAGGCAGTGTTCCCCTGTTTTGTTCAAACAACTGCCTCCTGGTCCATGTACAGATTCCTGATGAGTACAATTAAGTGTTCTGCTATTCCAATTCTTCACAATGTTATCCATAATCTGTTGTGATCCACAGAGTCAAATATCTTTGCATAGTCAATAATACATAGATATACATCTTCCTGGTATTCTCTGCTTTTGGCTAATATCCATCTGACATTAGCAATCATGTCCTTATTTCCACGCCCTCTTCTACATCTCTCTTGATTTTCCAGCAGTTCCCTTTTAATACATTGTTACAGTCACCTTTGAATGACTTTTAGCAAAATTTTACTTGTGTGAGATATTAATGATATTGTTCCATAATTTCTGCATTCATTTGGATCTTCTTTCTTGGGAATAGGCACATATGGATCTCTTCCAGTCAATTGGCCAGGTAGCTGTTTTCCAAATCCCTTGGTATAAACAAGTGAGCACCTCCAGTGCATCTATTTGTTGAAACATCTCAGTTGGTATTCCATCAATTCCTGGAGCCTGTGTTTCACCAATTCTTTTATGGCAGCTTCCACTTCTTTCCTCAATACCATTGGTTCTTGATCATATGCTACCTCTTTAAATGGTTGGTCATCCACCAATTCTTTTTGGCATAAGGACTCTGTGTATTCCTTTCATCTTCTTTTTTATGTTTCCTGTATCATTCAGTATTTTTATTGTAGAATCCATCACTATAGCCACTCGAGGCTTGTTTTTTTTTCCTGCAATTATTTAAGCTTGAGAAAAACAGAGTGTATTCTTCCCTTTTGTTTTTCTATCTCCATCTCTTTGCACATGTCATTATTGTATTTGATTTTGTCTTCTTGAGCTGCCCTTTGAAATCTTCTGTTTCGTTCTTTAACATCATCATGTCTTCCTTTCACCTTAGCTACTCAACATTCAAGGACACATTTCAGAGTCTCTTTTGACATGTAGTTTGCTCTTTTTTTCTCCTGTCTTTTTAATAACCTTTTGCTTTCCTCATGAATGATATCTTTGATGTCATGCTAAATTCATCTTGTCTTTAATCATTAGTCTCTAACACAATCAGTCTGTTCTTGAGGTCATCTCTGAACTCAGGTGGGAAACACTCAAGGTCTTGTACACTTTGGATCTTGTACACTTTTTAAACATTTTTTCACTTTCAGTTGAACTTGCATATGAACAACCAATGGTCTGATTCACAATCAGCACATGATATTGCTCTGACTTCCGATATTGAGGTTTTCTTTTATCTCTTTCCACATATGTAGTGAATTTGGTTCCTGTATGTTCTATCTGTTGAGTTCCATGTGTATAGTTGATGTTTATGTTGTGATAAAATGTATTTGCAATGAAGACCTTGATCTGACAAAATTCTACTATGCAATCCCCAGCATCGTTTCTGTAACCAAGGCCATATTTTCCAACTTCTCAATCTTCTTTGTTTCTCACTTTGCATTCTAGACACTAGTAATTACCATTGCAATCTGATTGCATATCTGAGCAATTTCAGACTGCTAATGCTGGTAAAAATCTACTTTTTCTTTATTTGTGGCCTTAGTGATGGGTGCCTAAATTTGAATAATAGTCATATTAACTGGCCTTCCTTGTGGGCATATGGATATTATTCTATCCCTGACGTCATCATGCTTCAGGATAGATCTTGAGATGTCTTTTTTGATGATGAATGCCACCCTAGTTTTCTTTAATTTGTCATTTCCTGCATAGTAGACCATATGATTTTCTGATTCAAAATAGCTGGTACCATTCCATTTTCACTCACTGATGACAAGAATGTCGATGTTTATATACTCCATTTCACTTTTGATGATTTCTAATTTTCCTAGACTTATACTACAGATATTCCAAGTTCTAAATTATTATTGTATGTTTACAATTTTCCATCTCATTTTGATTCATGCCACATCAGCAAATAGAGGTTCCAGGTGCTTTAATCTAATTTCATCATTAAGGTCAACTCTACTTTGAGGAGGCAACTCTTCCCCAGTTGTCTTTTGAGTGCCTTCCAACCTAGGGGGTTACTTTCCCCACACTATATCTGCCAGTGGATGGGGTTTAGCTCAATTGGTAGAGTGCCACACTGCACACTCTGAGGACTGAGGTTTGATCCCCAGCATTGCAAAATGGGAGAAGGACATGGCAATCTACTACTGAAGCCATCCTGAAACAATCAGCCCTTGAAAACCCTACAAGAGTCGCTATTAGTTGGACCTGATCTGATGGCATCTAACAACACCACGATATCTGACAATGTTTCTCTGCTATTCCTAGGGTTTTCAATGGCTAATTATTTTAGAGTAGGTTAGCCATGTCCTTCTCCCTAGTCTGTCTTAGTCTGGATGCTCAGCTGAAACCTGTCCACCATGGGTAACTCTGCTGATATCTCTAATATCAGTGGCATAGCTTTCAGCATCACAGAAACATGCAAGCCTCCACAGTATGGCAAACTGACAGATAACCAAAGGAAAAGTGACACAGTATTAGAAAAATAGTTGTTAATATAAGTTTCTGGGGAAACAAAATTTTATTTGTGATTTAGCCCTAACTGATATTTTTCACAGAGACTGCTTTAGTCAGTGAATCTTGAAGTGGACATCTACATGGATACTTTTTTCATAGTTTTTTATGCTATATTTCTAGCAGAATTATGAGGCAAAATGCCTTATAACTCTTTCTAAAAGTTAATGTTGATGTACAACACTACCAAAACCGAAAGAACACCCACTACAACCCTAACAATGATGAAACATATTAATTGTGTTTTCTGGCTAAAAACAATATATGATAAAAATAGTCCAGTTACTTGGGATGACTACTTTATAAGTAGAGACTGGAAAGCGAGAATTTATTTGGAGAGTGAGTTGTTTGCATGTTGTAGTACTTCCTCTTTTACTCCCCAAGGAGGAGTAGAGGAGATATTTCTCCCTTCAAACAAAGTTGGAGGAGCTTCAAGGGCACTGGTTCTAGAGAGTATCATATGTCCTGCAAAATTTAACACCCTTTAAATAGAGGAGAACTAAGGATGTGGTTCCTTGAGTTTTTCCGAAGGCCAAGTAAACTGGAGAGAGGAAACCGAGTTATGTTACCTTGAAATGGATTCTCTCCTGGAAGACTCACTTCTATGAGAAACAAGTCTTCTGTGTTGAGTCTTTCCAATAGGTAGCCAATACATATTGTGAAGTCCCAGAAGCTGGTGGCTGAGGGAAGTTGTCCTGAAAGTGATCATAAAATGCACCCTCTGCTTTGAACCAAGCAAGTAGTTCCCTGAAATGCCCCCAGAGAAAACAAAAAGGTCCTAATATTAGACACAATGCATTAGTCACAGTGCACTGTTCCTTTCTTATAATCTACCTCCTCCAGGCCCAACTCTGTTGTTGGTGGGGTTAAGTGCCTTCAAGTTGGGTCCAACTCATAGCAACCCTACCACAACAGAACCAACTACCTGACACTGTTCCATACACAGTTTCTCTGCTATTCATAGGGTTTTTTGATGGCTGATTGTTTCAGGAGTGGGCTGCTAGGTCTCCTGCCAGGTTCTTCTCCCAAGCTATAGCACCCAATATTCCTCAGCAGTCCCCCATCCACCAACTTGCCAGACCCAACCCTGCCTAGCTTCCCAGATCAGAAAGGCTAGGATACCACAGTGGTATGGCTATAGATAGATCCAACTGTGGGGGCCCCTAGATAGCTAATAGAGAGTGGTTACTAGGAGGTAGAGTAAAGAAAAAGAAAAAGTAAATACGCTCCTTTTTTTTTAATTGTTTTTTTATTTTGCATTTCTACCCTTGACTTTATTCAGAAGGTAGTTACAGTAATTCTTCTTGAGCTGGCTCACACACATGTGACCAGCTGGGGTGTAGGGTGGCTCTTGGCAAAGCCGAGGT
The DNA here is from genome assembly GCA_007922755.1 of Pedetes capensis. Lineage (NCBI taxonomy): Eukaryota > Metazoa > Chordata > Mammalia > Rodentia > Pedetidae > Pedetes > Pedetes capensis. The sequence goes on from VMDO01028787.1 coordinate 20,695, forward strand.
GCAAGCTAAGGAAACCAGAGAGGTCAGGGGTTCTTTCTGCCTCCTCAAGCCTTAGTCCACATTCCCATGAAGGCTAGTCTCCCTGGCATGATTAGGGACATTATCAGAGAAATGACTAGTGGGACACATCTAGGTACCCACACTCTTTGCTCCAGACGCAGACATCCCCCACCCCCAAATTCCTCTCAACCTGATACAAGAGACCTTTTAAACCAGGATTTCTCCTTGTAGGAAATCTGTGTTGGAAATATGGTAGGGGTGAGTGGAGGAGAAATAAGAGGGACCCCAGCAAGCAGAGCTGTGCATCTGGATACCTATAGTAAAGAACCCTTGAGCCAGGTACCTTGGGCCTGAAAGGAACTGTACACAATGGGTCCTTCCTCAAAAGCAAAGAACAGAAGCAAAGTGCAGCAGCTTATCATCCTACCCACCTTCGTGAAGTCTCTAGATAATGATCTAAGGAAGTAAGCTTACATTTATAATCGGAAGATAATTTGAAAAATTTACGCGATTTACAAGGGCCTCCCTGCAGGGAGCAGGGAAGATGAGAGACTGCTGTGCATAGAATGGAAAGGGTCTGGGGACTTCTAATCCCTTTGCATCACTGCTTTTGCCATTCTCACCCTCTAGTTCCTGGGAGGGAAAGGAGAGGACTCAGATTCTCCAGAGCCACATAGACTGGTTAATGAGACCCTAATGCTTGCAAAGTTCTAGGCCGTGGCTAAGATGTGGCTACTGCCTTTACATACTCAGACTGAGTGGCACTCTGAGCACAGTCCCTGGCTGCTGTCCTCCCTCTGAGAGCTCGGGGTACACTGAGATCTCAACTGCTCAGCCACAAGAGCACCCAGGATGGGGGACAGCTTGAGCAGCAAGGGCAAGGCCAAAGCCTTGTCTCTACCGGAGCTCAGGAATGAACTGAGACCAGCTGATGTTGTCAGGGCCCAGTGGATCCTCCTCCAGGCCAGGGAAGCTGACATCCATCAGGATCTTGCTGAGGCTATCATTCTTTGTGTCCAGAACCAAGCCTTCTCTGAAAGACCAAGTGGCTGAAAGGCTGGGGACCTGTGGCTCTGGGGAGCCTGGCTTGAGGACTTCCAGATCTGAGGGAGAAGAGTTGTTGAAGGGATCAGAGGTGAGATCAAATGGTTCTGAGTTGAGGAGCTCTCAGGGTGAGTCAAAGAGGGGAATGCTTTTTAGTGATGTAGTGCTCAGATCCGCTAGCCCCAGGGTGTCAGGCAGGGCACCAAAGGAAGCCTGGGGGATTCCTACAGGGCTGAAGTCTAGCCCCCTCACTTGTACTGGGGGTGAGAGCTTCCAGGACCCTGGCGTACTGGGGAGGACAGACTTGCTTGTAGTGGAGAAGATGGACAGCATCTCCTCGGTAGGAGTCTTGAAATGTTCTCCCTCTTCCAGGGAGCAGCCGAGCTGGGGCTCAGGCTCTGAGGCCTCTGCCAGGAATGAGGCTTCCAGGGTGTGTCAGATGTGCTGGGGCCCTCTGAGAAACCAGCTCAGGCTCATCCAGGCACAGAGACAGCAGGTGCTGTTTCCTCTGAGACCAGCTCATCTCCATTTTCTCCCTTCATTTATTCACATGCATTTCTGAGACACACTGAGTTGGGGATTTGAGCCCATAGGGCTTCTTGGACCTTGGTATGGGAGAGCAGGACAGATCTTCCCAGGGTTGAGGCTCCTCTTTTCCTCTTTAAGAGACAGCCATGGGGAGGACCACTCTTCCAAGGGAGGTCTCTCCACTTTGATAGGTGTCACTAAGTGTGCCATGTCCTCCCTAGGCTGAGTTTCTTCCTCTTTCATGGACTGGACTGGAAGCAAATGTGACAGCCCTTCTCCTAGCAGATGTTTCTCCTGTTTCACTGGTCCTGCACTGGGAAGAGGCAGTATGTCTTTGTCAGCCAGCAGCACTATGGTGGGTGAGCTCTGAGCTCATGAGTGAGGCTGCCAGGGCCAACAGCATCTTCACCAAGGGTTGCAACACAAGGGACTGATTCACTGGGAACTGGAAGGGCACCAGGTATGAGCCTAAAATACATACAGGTCCATACATAAGAGAAAAATGTAATGATTAGAAATATACCAATTTTCAGACAGGTAATAATCGAGTATAATTTAAATTAAATGAACATTTTACATGTTAAAGTAAGCTTAAGAGAGATGCTAAATATTTTAACACACTTGTACAATTGTTGAAAAATGAGCAGAAAAGAGAAAAGAATATCTGATCTATGAAAGAATAACTCTCTCAGCTTAGAAACAAAGAAAAAAATGAAAAAAATCACCAGATATAATATACATTGACTTAGAACTTCCAACCAATGAAAAAATAGTAACTTAAATAAAAAGCCATGTAGGAAAAATGTTTGCAAGTTATAATGGTTGTGGTTACTGAAGAAGTTTACTGGATCAATTATATGCAATTAACCATTAACTTGTTCTTTCTTACCACTGTCCCTGATTGATCATATCACAAAGATATTCACAGTCACTAGCAGAAAGTGAAAATTCAGCTCAATCTAGTTGCAAAATTCCAGACCATCAACTAAAGAAATTTTTCTCTCCTCCAGTTTTGATCTGCCCTAAATTCAGAAATCTGCATAAATGGAAAGAATATAAGAAGTGTGTTTGACCAATCCCAGTGTGAAAAAAAATATGTATACATATATATATGTGTGTGTGTGTGTGTATGTGTGTGTATATATATACATATATATATATATATATATATAT
>VMDO01028788.1:0-23422 GCA_007922755.1 Pedetes capensis
AGGAGTCAAATCAAGAAAATTACAGATGAAAAAGGGAACATTACAACAGATACCAATGAAATCCAGAGAAATAATAGGGGATATTTTGAAAAATTATATTTCAAAAAATTTAGAAAACTTAGTTGAGATGGATAAATGCCTAAACACATATAACCTGCCAAAATTAAATCAAGAGGATTGTTGTTGTTGTTGTTAGGTGCCGCCAAGTTGGTGTCCAACTCATAGTGACTCTATGTACAACAGGCAAAACACTATTGCTAGTGTTTCTCTGCTATTCATAGGGTTTTCAATGGCTGATTGTTTTTTGGGAGTGGGTTGCCAGGTCCTTCTCCCAAGCCTACAGCACCTGGTGTTCCCAGGTGGTCTTCCATCCTAGTACTGACCAGGTCCGACCCTGCTTGGCTTCTAAGATCTGACGAGATGGGATGTCACAGTAGTATGGCTATAGACAACTTAAACAGACACATAATGAGCAGTGAGATCAAAGGAGTAATAGTCTCCCAACAACTAAAAGCTCAGGACAAGATGGATTCACTGCTGAATTATACAAGACCTTTACAGAAGAATTAATACCAATGCTCCTCAATTGACTCCATAAAATACAAAGGGAAGGAACACTACCATACTCATTCTATGAAGCCAGTATTACCCTGATAGCAAAAACAGAGGATACATCAAAAAAGGAAAACTAAAGACCAATTTCCTTGATGAATCTAGATGAAAAATCCTTAATAAAATACTTGCAAATTGACTTCAGCAACACATTAAAAAGTTCATATGTGATCACATAAAAGATCAAGTTGGTTTCATTCCTGGGATGCAAGGCTGGTTCAACATATGCAAGACAATAAATGTAATACAACATATAAATAGATACAGAAACAGAAATTACATGGTCCTATCAAAAGATGCAGAAAAGGCCTACAACAGTGTTCCATATCCTTTTATGATAAGAGCCTTGAAGAAACTAGGAATGGAAGGAATATACCTCAACATAATAAAGGAAGTATACAAAAAACCCACAGCCAATATCATACTAAATGGAGAAAAACTGAAAGCATTTTCCCTAAAATCAGGAACAAGACAATGATATCCACTATCTCTACTGCTATTCAATGCAGTAATTGAACTATTAGCCATAGCAGTAAGACAAGAGAAAGAAATAAAAGGGGTTGAAATAGGAAAGGAAGAACTCAAATTATCCCTATTTTCAAATGACATGATCCTATAATTAAAAGATCCTAAGGACACCACCAGAAAACTCTTGGAGCTGATAAACACTTTCAGCAAAGTAGCAGGATGCAAAGTTAACATACAAAAACCAGTAGCTTTTCTTTATACCAGTGACAACCACACAGAGAATGAAATCAGGGAGACCATCCTATTCATAATAGCATCAAAACAAATGACATACCTGGGAATATACCTAACCAAGGAGGCAAAAGACTTCTACAATGAAAACTTTAAAACACTAAAGAAAGAGATTGAAAAAGACACCTGAAGGTGGAAAGATCTCCCATGCTCATGGATTGGTGCTATATTTCCAAAAGCAATCTACAGATTTAATGCAATCCCCATTGAAATCCTAATGACATTCTTCATACAAACAAAGAAAATCATCCTAACATTCACAGGGAAGCACAAAAGACTGTGAATCGCTAAAGTGATCCTGAGCAGAAAGAACAATGCAGAGGCCATCACATTCCTGATTTCAAATTATACTACAAAGCTATAATAACAAAAACTGCATGGTACTGGCACAAAAACATGTAGACCAATGGGACAGAATAGAAGATTCAGAAGTAAACCCATGCAGCTAAAGCCACTAGATATTTGACAAAGGGTCCAAAAATATAAGTTGGGGGAAAGACACCCTCTTCAACAAATGATGCTGAGAGAACTGGACGTCCTCATGCAGAAGACAAAAACTAGATTCCTCTATCTGAACTTGTACCAAAATCAGTTCAAAATGGATCAAAGATCTTAATGTAAAACCTGAAACTTAGGAACTCCTGGAGGAAAACATATGGAAAACACTTCAAGACATAGGCACAGCCAAGGACTTTCTGAATAAGATCCCCCAAACACAGGAAACAATAGCAAGAATTAACAAATGGGATTGCATTAAATTAAAAAGCTTTTGCACAGGAAAGGATAAAATGTTCAGAGTGAAGAGTCAACCTACAGAATGGTAGAAAATCTTTGTCAGCTATACATCAGACAAGGGATTAATATCAAGAATATATAAAGAGCTCAAAAAAATTAAACACCAAAAAAAGCAAAGTGTCCAATCAAAAAATGGGCAAATGAACTGAACAGAGACTTCTTAAGAGAAGAAACACAAATGACCAGCAATCATGAAAAAAATGTTCAACATCCTTAGCCATCAGGGAACTGCAAATCAAACCTACAGTGAGAAACCACCTCACTCCAGTCAGAATGGCTACCATCAACAAAACAAACAACACTAAATGCTAGCAATATTGCAGGGTGAAGGAACCTTTATACACTGCTGGTGGGAATGCAGATTAGTGCAGCTACTATGGGAACCAGTATGGTAGTTCCTCAAAAACTAAAAATAGAACTACCATATGACCTGGCTATCCTATTCCATGGTATATATCCAAAGGAATATAAGTCTATAATTACGTGCTCATCCATATTTATTGTGGCATTATTCACAATAGCCAAGATATGGAATCAATCCAGGTGTCCATCAATAGGTGAATGGATAAGGAAATTTTGATATATATAAATCATGGAGTTTTATTCAGCCATTAAGAAGGAAAAAATTATGGCATTTGCTGGAAAGTGAATGGAGCTAGAGATCATCATTTTAAACAACATAAGCCAGACCCAGAAAGATAAACATTGCATGTTTTTTCTCATGTGTAGAAGTTGTTGTTTTTATGTGCAGTCAAGTCAGGTCTTACTCATAACAACCCTCATAGAGTTTTTCATGGCTGATAATTTCAGGATTGTTTCAGGAGTGGGCTGCCAGGTCCTTCTCCCATTTTTGCAGTGTTGGGGATTGAACAGAGGGCTTCAGGGACCTCAGAGCAGCCCTCCACCAACTGAGCTAAAACCTCAACCCCATGTGGATGTTGTTGTTGTTGTTAGGTGCCATCGAGTCAGTATCCGACTCACAGCGACCCTCATAGGGTTTTCAATGGCTGACTGTTTCGGGATTGCCTTGGGAGTGGATTGCCAGGTCCTTCTCCCATTTTTGCGGTGCTGGGAATTGAACTCAGGACCTCAGAGACTGCAGCACAGTGTTCTACCAACTGAGCTAAATCCCAGCCCATGTGGATGTTAGACTTCAATATATATTCAGTATTAAAATATATAGATCATGAAAGTAGAAGGGGCCTGAGTAGGAAAAGATAATAAACTAAAGAAAAGGAGGAGGGGGCAAGAAGAAAGGATAATGAGAGAAAAGAAAGGAAATATCACATATGTTGCCCTTACGTCAAAATCAGAATGTGTATGTACAGATAGATGTACTTACAAAGGAGACATGCACGTAGAAGGGAGACTACTGTGGGGAAGGAGGGGGGGTGGAGGGTCGTGAGAGGATAAGGGGGGAGTGAACATGAACAATGTACAATGGAATGCATGTATAGAAATGTCATAGTGAGACTCACCAAGTTGTACGTTAAAAATTAACAATAAATCCTAGCGGCTTGGGAGGCGGAGGAGGGAGGATCGTAAGTTTGAGACCAGAGGCAGTCTGTGTAATTTAACGAGACCCTGTCTCAAAAAGCAAAAAAATGGGCTGAGGGTGCAGCTCAGTGGTCCAGCACTTGCAGAGCATGCAGGCGCAGGGCCCTGGGTTCAACCCCCAGGACCAAAAAAAAAAAAAAAAAAAAAAAATTAACAATAAAAAATTTTCAAGAAAACTTGACAGGTCCTAAAAATCACCTAGAGCATTTTCCAAGCATGCAGATTCCAGCTGCGCTGTGGGACTTCTGAACCAGCATTGCAAGAGGTACTTGGAGTCTCTGTGCCCAAGGAGCACCTCAGGTAAGACTTTGGACCAGGTGCCCAAGGGAAACAATGGAACAGGGACAGCAGTCATCTTTGTTTGAGCTGAGCCCAGCTGATAACTCCAACGCCCAAAGTAAAGTGAAGGGCATCCATTCCCTGCGTGGACTTGCCAGACCTGCAACGTTTCTGAGAACTGGAAGCTAAAGTCCAGTCACACTTGTCCAAAGTGAGCCTTACAGACCTGGCCCAGCTCTCTTGGGCTTGCTGGAGAACGAGGATTCCCACTGTACAGGGAGTGGAGGGTTTGTGAAGAGAGATAGAGCACAGACCTAGAATTCTCCATTAGGAATTGCTATGATTTATATTTAGTCAAAAGAAATTTATTTTGAAATCTGTGAGATGTTAACAGGGTGTGGTATTTTAGTGTTACTCAGAGGGATATTGGTGTGAAATGGCTGACTGGAATAGGCCCAGTGCTGCAGGTCAACTTTGTGGGGGGCAGTGGTAGAGTGGTGGGGACCTCCTGAAGCCAAATCTGTCCTGCACCCTGTCACCTGGTTGTCCTTTTCCAGCCTGTCCTTGCTCTGCCATCTAAAAGTCAGATCACATCCACTCAACACCCCTTTGAAGTTGCTGAAAGGCCTCACTGCTCCCACAAGGTCAAGTCCAAATGGCTGTGAGGGAGGCCTCCAGATCCTTCTGTGTAGCCGCACCCTAAATTGCCAGCCTTATCTTCCGACTCTGCTCTCCACATGCACTTTATCCTTGCAATGCTAGGCTGCTGAGCTCCTCTAAACTTGATCTTACCGCCAAACCTTTGCTCAGGCTGTTCCTTGCTTCCACTGCTCTGCCTCTGGAGCCCAATTCCTCATTCAGATGCTTCATTGTTAAGCCCCTCCCATCTTTCTGACAGATGTTTTCATTTCTCAGAAATAGACATGTTTATTGATTGAGAAGTCAGGATGTGGCCTTGAGGAGGGGCCGTGGGGTCTGAAAGTCAACCATGCATTTGTCCAGTTCTGTGCCAGGATGGCACTGTTGGTTGGGGCAATGCTATACAAAGTCAACACCATTGCCTCATGCTAGTGTATGCCCCAAACTCATATCCAAGCCTGAAAAACATAATCCAAAGTGTTGACTGCAAATCTAGTTCAATGAACTGTGGCCTGATCACTGAATGCCACCTCCCTTTCCTATCAGACAGAAATACTCCATTCTTCCAGTTATTGCTTATTAACCAGTAGGACTAAATGTGGTTGGGTCAAGAAATGTTACATGTCCACAAAATTCCACATGCATATTAAAGCACTGGAAAATTCTAGTTAAAACATTACTTAAAAAAATCAGGATGAGGCTACTGATAGCATCTGAGGCAATGTTAACTTAAGACCCAAACTTATTTATTAAAAGCAGCAAAATAGCAGTTGAAATTAAATTAAACGGGAAGCAGAAACAAGTATCAGTCCTGACATTTGTTTCACAGACCTTTTTCAGGGGTCACTTTGTGAGCATGACTGTTCTGATTTTAAAAACCAGAGATTTTAATCAGCACTAGGGCCCTAAAAATAATCCCCCAAAACGTGTTGACACAAAAGGGTGAAAACTGTACTCCATCGCTGTTTTTCCAGTGGCAGGGTAGTACATTAGTACCTCTCCCAGAAGTAGTGGGTATTTAAGAGCAAATCTTCCCTTAAAATGGCACTGTAGCGCTGGGTATGGGTAGATCGGTAGAGCACATGCCTAGCATATGCAAGGCCCTGGGTTGAATGATCTCCAACACTGCAACAGCAAAACAAAACAAAACAAAGCAAAATGAACCGTGACATTCTTCTCTGGTCAGACTTGAAGCATCGTATTTCTTATTTCCTCACATACCCCCCTGGGTCAGTTTTTATCTTTTCTCATTTCCCATATTGTCACCAGAGATTCACAGGGAGCAGAGAGAGGCAGTCCCTGGAATCTGGCAGGAAAATGTTGGTTCTTGTATCCAGCATGTAAAAGAATTTATAGCCAACATAGAAGTTATAATAGAGAGTCTAGAAGAGGTTTACCTTTAAGGAATTACAGGGGAAACTGAGGCACCTGGAGAAACTTAGGAAAACCAGGAAAGAAAATTGGATAAACCTTGTGTTCCCTGGGTGACTCAGCGTAAGGAATTTTCTTTTCCCAGGGGAAGGTAAAGAAACCAGAGAACAGGAGAATTAAGTAGGTTTTTAGAGGGAAAAAAGTACCGAAGTTAGAGAAGATGGCGGGCCTGACAGAAGGGAGAGGCATGCATGTGCTTGCTAGAGAAAGAGCAAAGAGCAAATGGAGAGGAAAGGAAAAAAAGAAAAAAAGAGAGAGCAGGCACACATTCCTTCTATTTTATTTAAACTAAGGCACGCCTAGTGTGAGTCAGCCCTGGATGCCCAGCTCTGGGAGCCTAGAGTGATGGGGACCTAGGGCCTTTGTTTTGTAAATGGATCAGTGGCTTGAATAGTGGGTGGAACCCATTTGAAGCTGTCCTCCGACTATCCTAAGAAATGCGCTTGTGATTTCTTCATCTTGGGGTAAAGTCAGGAGCAATCTTCAATCCTCTTTTCCTCCATATTGCCTGCTAATGCCTAACCTGCTTATCAGTGTGACAATGGTGATGTGGGTACTGATTATACTAAATCCAGGTCCCAGACTTTTGACATGCTTTCACAGTTCTTCTACTGAATTAAAAATATTTAAAGAGCTGAAAAATCTTCAGAAATCATGGCCATGTTTTAAACAATATTGTTTAGATAAATAATAATCAACATTATTATAATGAATTCTCAGTCCTTGAAGACAGTAGATTTTAAAATGATGGCCTCAATTCTTCATCTCTTCCTGTGGCTCTGGCTTTGCCATGTGACCTAAAGACTATCTGGCTTTGCCATGTGACTATCTGCCATCCCCTTGAATCTGAGATGGTCTATGGCTTGGCTTTGGTCAAGTGAATGTGATGGTAGTGAGGATGTGCCAGTTTCAACTGTACACCTCAAAGTGTTTCCCCTTATCTTTCCCACCTCTGCCTTTGTCATGAGGTGCTGGGGTTGGCATACTTAAAGATGAGAGACACATGGGCACAGGTAAGTCACCCAGTCATCTCAGTCAAGGACTTCCTAACTCAGCTCATGGTCCCCAGACATGCCAACAGGACCATCCAGATGGCCACTCCAGAACATGAGCAATGAGTATTTGTCATACACTTCTGGGAAGTGGTGTGATTTGTTATGCAGCCATACTGACTAATATCTTTATGCCAAAAGGAGTTTTTAAAACCTGAAGATACAATGTAACAATAAAATGTACTATTGCATATCCTCCTTTTGCCTTAGGAAATTGATAATGAGTTTCCACATTGTTTTCAAAATATATTAAATACCAGACTGGAGAAGATGTTAGCTGAGCTGGGTGCAGTGGTGCACATCTGTAATCCCAGCAACTCAGGAGGCAGAGGCAGGAGGATCATAAATTGGAGGCTAGAGGCAGCCCATGTAACTTAGCAAGACCCTGACTCAAAAATAAAAAAAATAAATATGGGCTGGGGTAGAGAAATATGGGGTAGCCAGTGGTATAGCACTTCTAGAGTATGTTTAAGGCCCTGGGTTCAACCCCTAAGTATTGCAAAGGAAAAAATAAAGATGTTAACTGTGGTGCTCTCCGAGGAGATAACAGGGGCTTAAGTGGGGAGGGTTTGCCTTGCATATCCTTTTGTTCTTGTGAAATTTGAACCATATGAGTGTCGGCTATTCAGAAAAAAATACACTAAAAATTCAACACACACACACACACACACACACACACACACATATATATATGTATATATATATATATATATCACCAACTTGCATTTCTAGAGGAGAAGGAAATCAAGGCAGTGTAAAAGATAAAGACAATTATTTGTAGGGCTAATCTTTCAGGCAATCCCAAAACAATCAGCTATTGAAAACCCTATGAGCATTGCTATGAGTTAGACATGACTCAACAGCACCTAACAACAACAACAATCTTTCAGTAGATTAGATCAGATATTTAGAGCCAATATCAATGATTTCACAGGTAGACATGATAATCTATAGGTCAATTCTGAGAAACATTATCACTTTAACAGATAAACTATGGTTTTTCTCTTGTTGTAAGGGGCTGTCAAGTGGGGTCCTACTCATGGTGACCCTATGTCAGAATGAAACACTCCCCAACACTGTGCACTATGCTTGGCACTATGTCAATACTTCTCTGCTGTTCATAGGGTTTTCAATGGCTGATTGTTTCAGGATTGTTTCAAGAGTGGGTTGCCAAATCCTTCTTCCATTTTTGCAGTGCTGGGGATCAAACCCAGGGCCTCACAGTGCTCAGGGCAGCAATCTACCAACTGAGCTAAACCCCAGGCCTGGTTTTCCTCTTGCTGACCACAAAATGTACTAGTTAGAAATTTCTTATAAACATGAGTTCTATGGTTATCACAGTTTGTTGTGCATAAGAATGACCTAGGTTCTTGTTAAAAATGTACCTGGTCCAGATCTTGTCTTAGAGACCCTGACTATAGAACTAGATGGAGATCAAACCTGCTGAAAAGACCGCTGTGGACTCCATTTGGAGAAGCGCACAGTACACCTGCAGACTGGTTCTATCCACTTCTTAAGCTGCTTTCATTGTATAGGAACAGCAAAACTGTGGGTGCTAGACTCAGTCTTGCCAAGTGGAAGGCCATTTAATTTGACAACTATAAGAAAAGCATTAAGTGAAATTAAGGACCCAACAATGTGAGTCAGGAATGAAGAAGTTAAATAAAGAGTTTATAGCAGAATTGACCAGATTTTAAAACTATGACAATACCAAAGGGAGATGGGTCATCATACCACAGAGACACATGTATCTCCATGTTCAATGCAGCACTTTCCACAATAGCAAGGATATGGAATCAACCAAAGTGCCCTTCAACAGAAGAATGGATAAAAAACTGTGGTATATATACACAATGGGATACTACTCAGCAATCAAGAAAAATGAAATAAGGTCATTTGCAACAAAATGGATGGAATTAGAGAAAATTATTTTAAGTGAACGAACACGAGCTCAGAAAGAGAAACACCACATGTTATCACTCATATGAGGGAGCTGATTCAAAATTATAAGAAGGAAAAATCCTATTCAAAGTTTGGATCATAGTAAAAGTGGGGGGGAGTTTAGAATGGTGTCAATATAATGGTCTAGAAAATGCATGTAATTGTTCTAACAAGATAAAAACAAAGACCACTACAGGAAAAGTTTCTATCTTAAACAGAACTGGAACCCAAAGACATATAGAAAAATATTACTAAGTAAAAGATAGAGAAGATTTAGATGGGAAACTTAGATGGGAAGGGTAGGAGTGGGGGCAGCATAGGGGAGGGTAAGGAGTAACCTATATGAATAATGTTTATCAAAATGCATATATGGAAATGTCACAATGAAAAGCATGTCAAAATGAATCACATTAAGATGTACATTAAAATTTTCCAAAACAAAAACAAAAACAAAAACAAAAAAACCTATGACAATAGAATGTGAGTTATACATACCAACTAATTATAGTTAGGGTACTGTTATTGTTGTTGTTAGGTGCCATGGAGTTGTGTCCACTCATAGAGACCCTCAGAGGGTTTTCAATGGCTGATTGTTTAAGGATTGCCTTGGGAGTGGATTACCAGATCTTTCTCCCATTTTTGTGGTGCTGGGAATTGAACCAGGGACCTCAGAGACTGCAGGATGGCACTCTACCAACTGAGCTATATCCTAGTCCCAGTTAGGGTGCTAATATACAGTAATTACTTTCATGGTTCCCAAAGTTTGGTGTGCATGGTTCTCAGAGTTTAGAGAGTTTTTTGTTTCTTTGTTTCTTTGTTTTTGAGAAAGTAATGTTTGCTGTTTGATGAGGAAAGATGAATTCCAGAAGAAAACAGATGAGTAGCCCTTTGGCATAAGTAGAAGTCTATCAGAGTAAACAGTCAAGTACTGTTTTGGTATTTTGATAGAATCTTGTACTAAATGTTCTAATAGCTGTTTAGGACAAATAATACATTTCTGGATTTAGAGTTTAGCTAAAGATAAATATATATATTTTTTATTCTGTTTCATTTTTTAGAATGTCAGGGTTCTACAGGATAAAATCAAAAGAATTCTTGTATGTTATAGCATTTTTTAACCCTTTGTACCCACTGTGTGGATAACATCTCAAGGTTGTTGTTAGGTGCCGTCAAGTCGGGTCTGACTCATAGCAACCCTATGTACAACAGAACGAAACACTTTTCAGTCCTGTGCCATGCACACAATCTTATTTTTAGTTAAGCCAAATGTTTTGAGGTACAAAATACTTATGGTGACTGGTGGATGCTCAGAAGAGTTTTGTTATCGTTGGGGTTTGTTTTTGTTATTGTACTTGACTTTTGTTTTAATATGGGTTGCTTTGCTGTTGGAGAAGTAGTACATACTCAGGAAAGAGGTAGGAAATACATAAATGGAGAAAAAAAAAAAAAAGAATTCCAGTATCCAAATACAAGTTTAAATGTCTTGGTATATTTTTATTAGTCCTTCCCTTACCTGGGATCTATTTTCTCCCATATTGTTGGCTTCATACTACATATATGTCACTGTACTTTGCTTTTTAAAAATTAACTATTATAAGCACTTCTCTGTGCCTTTATATATATTTAATACATATTTTCAATATGTGCGATAGTCTTTGGAGAAGTCCTCTTAGAGGGAGCATTTAGAAGGTTTCTAGTCTTTTGCTAATATGCACATATAGCTGCTATTAATAACTAGAATCCTGTTGGTTTTATCTTGGTGGTATTACTTATAGTTTTTGAGTAAAGATTCTCAGAAATCATACATATGGTCAAATGTTACGAACATTTTAAAGATGCTGACATTTGGTCAAATTGCTTTTGTAAAGTATGTCGATTGCAGGCGTGGTGGCTCGCATCTGTAAACCCAGCACTTGGAAAGCTGAGGCAGAAGGATTCATGTGAGTTTGCGGTCCGCCAGGTCTGCATGGCAGATTTCAGGTTCACCTGGGATCCATAGTAAGACTGTCTCAAAAAAAAAGAAAAGGAACAAGAAAGTAAGAAAGGAAGGAAGAAAGTAGGGAAGGAAGGAAGGAAGGAAGGAAGGAAGGAAGGAAGGAAGGAGAGAAAGAAAAAAGAAGAAGAAAGAGAAAGAAAGAAAGGGAGGGAGGGAAAAGAAAAGAAGGAGAGAAGGAAGGAAGAAAGAAGAAAGAAAAAGAAAGAAAAAGAAGAAAGAAAGAAAGAAAAAGAAGAAAGAAGAAATAAAATTTTAAAGGAAAAATGAATAAAGGGAAAAATATCATGTTAACCAACATTATCTTGCTGTTTTTGTATTACTTTCCTTCTTTTCTTCATTCCTTTTCTAATATTTATTAGGTAACTATTTATGATCATCATAGAAAAAAAGTCACTGCTAATTGAATAAACCAGTGTGTTATCTTGTTTTGAATTACAACTATTATTGCTAAAGTATGACATTTTAAAATTTTATATTGGTTAACAAGTTGCAGTTTCTGTTTCATCATTTAATAGGTTTTTCATCACCTTGTGAGATAGTTCTTGTAATGAAGATTTTACCCTGTGTTTTTTCTATGTGCTGCAGATATGTAGTCCCAGAGCTGATTTCTGAAAGCTTTGTTTTTCCCACGCACAGCGGAGTCAAACCTTCTGACGATGATCCCTGGGCTGACTCACTTGCCTTAGCGTCTGCAAAGCTTCTCATCCCAGCGCAGTCAAAATGGATGCTCCTGATGCTAAGTAGCAGCCCCATATGTCCCTGAGGTCACCATCTTTCAGCCAGACCCACAGACAAGAAACATACCCACATCTGCTTTCTGGTAACCAGGCGCTGCTGCTATCTGCTGGGCACTATCTCTAAAAGGCTGAGTCGCCACTCTAAACCCCCAACATCTTGTGAAATGGTTTTATGCCTGAGATTAGAACCTTTTAAGCTATCTTTTTCCCTAGAAAAGAACCTAAGAAGAGAAGAAACATACAGCAAGAAAGTTATCACCTAAAACAAATTTGGATTAGGCACCTATGCTATCACTACATTAAAAGTTGCTCCAGTTGAGCCAGGCATGGTGGCACAGTCCTGTAATCCCAGCACTTGGGAGGTGAGACAGGAGGGTCAACAGTTCCAGGCCAGCCTGGGCTACACAGCAAAACCAAGCCTCGAAGAAAATCAAACAAACATTGCTCCATTTTTATCAGAATTAAAGAAAAAAAAAATTTGCTGGGCGCGGTGGCTCATGCCTGAGCCTGAGACTCTGTCTCAAAGAGTAAAAAAAAAAAAAAAAAACTCGCTGGAGGTGGCAGCTCAGTGGTCCAGCACTTGCAAAAGCATGCAAGTGTGAGACCTTGGGTTCACCCCCAGTACCGCAAAAAAAAAAACACAAAAAATTCATAAACTGATTTTAGGGGTGTAAGAATAGAATCTCCTGGGTGTCTGGGCCCCTAATCCAGCCAAGGGATACCTCTCAGGGCCCTACTACTCAAAGTATGGACCAATGGTCAATAACTAACATTTCCTGGGGTGTTGCTGCACATGCAGACCACACCCTAGACCTATTGCATGGAGCCTGCAGTTTAACAAGACCCCCAGGTAATTTGTATGTAAATATAAATCTCTTAAAGCAATGGTATCAACCCTGGCTTATATACTAGAATCTCCTGAGGCGTTAACTGACAGTATGGATGACCAGGCTTTGTCCCCAAATATTCTGGCTCATCTTAGTTGAGTATGGGCTTTAGGACTGGACTTGTTTAGAAACAATTTAATGATTCTTTGTGTAGCCAGAGTTCAGAATGGACTTAGTTTCTAAAACGTCCTTGTAATTAGGCCGAGCTGATAAAACTTTTTCTAAACCTGAGGTTCTCAAATTCAATGCCTCTTAACTTAGTTTTACGTATTATGATTAAAAACCCAAAAATCTGTTAGCTCCTAATGGACAGGGATATATTCATCTAATTATGGCAGAGGCATTGTCTCAGCCAGTTTCAAGAACACTTAAGTATCTTAGGATAAAAACTAAAACACACGCAAAGCAATTGTGGTCTTGCTCATAAATGCATCTCAGTACTGGCAGGGTCCTCTGCTGCTTAGTGATATCCTCATCTTCCTGGCTGGGTCACACAGCAGCACATAAAAAGGCCCTCTGATGTGGTCATTAAGATGAGCAAAATAGCCAGGCCAGCCCTCTTGCCACACCCCATCTTCTGACTCCCATGGTGCAGCTTTCAAAGCTAATCTCCTTACTGTTTATGAGTCATTTCCTTGAGGAACAAACAAGCCACTTGAGTAGACACCATACGTGCTGTGCTTTTTGAATCCTAAAAGATGGTGTTGAATCCAACCTCTGGTTTTCCACGTGTTTCCAGGAGACCAGCATGCAGTCAACCGTCCCCATGACAACAAACCCAGACACTGTACACTCTCTAGGGGTGCCTTCATGGGTAAAATTTACTGCCGTTTTAAACGGCCTCTTAGCCTGCTGGACTGAAACCTTGCTCACCCAGAATGCCTCTCTTCTCTTTGGACATTGACTGGCTGAAAACCAGACCTCACATAGAGCTTCCCAACGTGAGGGCCACAACACATCCGGTGCCTTGAGTCAGTTTCCAAGACATGGTTCCCATCAGCAATGGCACAGCCAGAAAGCCAGGATGGTGGCCAGAAGATTGAGCCAACTGTTTCTGCCTGTTCACTTTATAATTGTTACCAGTTTACCTGTCTTCTTTAAGCCAGTAGAGTTGGGAAATCTTGTATTAAGAACAATGTCCTCAAGCTTCTTTGGCTCCTGACAGTGTAATACACTTCATTGTTATTTCATCTTTTTGCAGTACCCAGAGGTTGAACCAAGGGCCTTGCCCATACCTTGCAAATGCTCTAGTGAAAGGAGTTAAAAAATTTCAGGCAGGATTAGGGAAATGAGGCCTGGAGATAGGGAGCCACCAAGGCAGGGTAACTGGTTAGATTACCTGAGTTTCAGATGAGACCACCCCTGCATGGTGGGAAGGAGATAGTGATCTCACCAAAGGGACTCATCACCTCGCCTAATCCATTGTTGTTAGGTACGGTCGAGTCGGTATCCGACTCATAGTGACCCTCTGTACAACAGGGGAAACACTATTGTCAGTGCTGCTGTTCATAGGGTTTTCAATGGCAGATTGATTTTGGGAGGGGGTTGCCAGGTCCTTCTCCCAAGCCTACAGCTTCTGGTGTTCCCAGGCGGTCTCCCATCCAGGTACTAACCAGGCCTGACCCTGCTTAGCTTCTGAGATCTGACTGAATCGGATGCTACAGGGCTACAGCTGCAGGAGCCTAATCCATTAAGATCCATTAAAAAACAATAGAATGGTCCTCCCAAACCTCCCCTTAAGAATTTGCAATCAGAGCCGGGAGGTGTGGTGGCAAACTGGAGGCAGAGGGGAGGCAGGAGGATCACAAGATCTAGACCAAAGGCAGTCTGCATAATTTAGACCCTGTCTCAAAAAGTAAAAAAATGGGCTGAGGGTGCAGCTTAGTGGTCCAACACTTGCTCAGCATGCAAGCATGAGGCCCTGGGTTCAACCCCCAGTACCACAAAAAAAAAAAAAAAAAAAAAAAAAATTTGCAATCAAGACCTTGAGCGTCACGTTCCCAAGGCTACCTGTCAGGATCCTCCTTCATCTCTCTTTTCTCTGTCCTTTTAATAAATTCTCCTTTACTCTCACTTGCCTTTGCTATCTGTGCAGGAGCTCCGCATCCTGCACCTGAGAAGAAACTCTAGTCTCATTTTTGGCGTCCGTGGGTGGTCCGCAGCAAGATTGAGAAAAAGTTGGTGGGTCTCTTAAACTATCCCCACTCCTCCATTTTGTCAGTCTCCCAGAGGAATGCTGGCTTTCTCCTACCCAGTTTCCTATCGTTCTTTCTTTTCTCCTGGAGAGTTCTGAGGAGGGTCAGAGCAAGTAAACAGTGGCACCACAGCTCCAGCTTGCCTCTGCTAGGCTGCCCTCTATTCAAGGACCACAAGGACCATGGGAGCTCCTTGATCTCCATTATCTTAGGGCCCAGCCCCCCTCCCTGCCTCTCTTCTGTAACAAACCCATTAACTCTCTCCCAGTCAAAAGGCAATTCTTAGAAAAGTTCGGAATAGGATTGGTAGGCCCTACCAGGACTGTTTTGAGGACCCTCCTTTATAGATGACCAGTTTTCAGACTCCATTTGTCTATATTGCTGTTAGGTGCTGTCAAGTTGGTGTCTGCCGACTCATAGCAACCCTATGTACAACAGGCGAAACATTATTGTTACTGCTTCTCTGCTATTCATAGGGTTTTCAATGGCAAATTGTTTTTTGGGAGTGGGTTACCAGGTCCTTCTCCCAAGCCTACAGCACCTGGTGTTCCTAGGCGGTCTGCCATCCAAGTACTAACCAGGCCTGATCCTGCTTAGCTTCTGAAAGCTGACTCAATCGATATTTCCCTAAGTCCCCATTCCAGTGGACCCCAGAGTCTAAGATTTTACTTGCTGTGACATATCAGTTTGAACATCTCATAGGGAATTCCATAGTTCCTATGGCTCCTGAGATATTACTCCTTCAACCTAGGTCTAAGGGCAAGGGTTTTAACTATGTTACTCAAAGGCCGCCACAACTGGCGTTATAATCCTAATTGCCTTCAACGACCACCGACAAATCCTTTTTTAGCAAACTCTTTCTAGCTATAAATTGTGTCAAAATATATCTTTTTCAAAAGTATTTGTTGTTGTTGTTGTTAGGTGCCGTCGAGTTGGTATCCGACTCATAGCGACCCTCTGTACAACAGGGGAAACACTATTGTCAGTGCTTCTCTGCTGTTCATAGGGTTTTCAATGGCAGATTGATTTTTGGGAGGGGGTTGCCAGGTCAAAAGTATTACAATTGGCTAAACATCTAACATAAAAAATAGGAGTATCAAAGAGTCCATTCCCAGGGTTATTGTTCAGGACTTCCTTGTGCTGTCTCCAAAGTGGCTGAGCCAGGGCCAGACTGATCATTTCAGACCACGTCAGTAGAAGGCAAGTGAGGCTGACTGGTACCCAGTAGATGGTCATAGATCACAGAAAAATTCCTTCCATATCTATGGCCAGCAGATGCCCTCCCTGGGGAAGGAATATAGCAAGACGTCCTAAGGTCTCTCATTTGTTTCTTTTAGATGGGAAACTCCTCCTCAAAACCCAAATCGGACACCCCACTGGAATGCAAACTGAAAAATTAGAACCAATTTGATCCCCAGGCTCTGAAAAAGAAGCATTTGGTTTTCTACAGCAGAGCATGGCTGTTGTACAAACTTTCAGATGGTGGAGTGTGGCCCCCCCGAGGGAAGTGTCAATCACAACGCCATTCTCCAATTAGAACTGTTCTGTAAGCAGGAGGGAAAATGGACAGAAGTCCCTGATGTCCAAACCTTTTTCTCTTTTCAAGAAAATCCAAAACTGCCAGACAGGCAAATTAGACTCCGCCCTTCTGGAAGCTCTCACACCTCCCAAACAGTCCTTATCTGACCATCATCGTGGCTTAGAGATCCCTTTACACCTTCCCCTGGTCCTCCCTCTCCTCCTTATTCCCGGCCCCCCACAAGAAAAGATTCACCCCAAAGAGACCCCTCCCACACACCCTGAGAAGTCTCCCACTTCTGGGTCAGCTTCCACGTGCCCTTCACAGGAAGCAATAGGAACTGAAGGAGCTGAGTTAGTTTCCCCTTCTTGCCTGACCTAAAACAGATAAAAACACATTTGGGGAAGTTTGCCAACGGCCCTGATAAGGACACTGACCTTGGCAGTTTCCAGAGTCTAACCCAGAGCCTTGCCCACACTTTGCGAGCACTCTACCATTGAGCTGCACCTCCAGCCCATTTTAAATTTTTTATCTTGAGTCAGAGTCTCACTAAATTATGTAGGCTGTCTGTGGTGATCCTCCTGTCTCTGCCTCCTGAGTTGCTGGGATTACAGGTTTGATCCATCGTGCCCAGCCTTACACAACATTATAACCTAACTTGGGGAGACTTAACAGTATTTATTCCTAGAACAGATTTTAAAAATAAATGGGAGGGCATCAGTTATAAGCATAGCCCAACAATCTGGGAATGAATACTGTATTGCTCAGATTAGGTAAGATAATGTCACCAGAAGAAAGGGAAAGAATCTCCATGGGGCTTCACACTGTACCCAACCAGCATCCACACTGGACCCCGGAAGATATAGAAGACATGGACCATAGACATTTTCAAGTGTGCGTTCTACAGGGACTACACCAGTCGGGACAAAAACACACAAATTACTCTAAGCTCTCCACTGTTATTCAAGAAAGGGTGAACACTGTGCAGCTTTCTTAGAGTATCTCAGGGAGACATTGAGAAAACACACCCCCATGTCACCTGACTCAATTCAAGGCCTAGTTATTTTAAAGGATAAATTCATTACATAATCTGCCCCCAATATTCAGAGAAAGTTACAAAAATTGGCTATTGCCCCCAAATCAAATCTTAGATAACCTCCTCCAAACAGCTTTCTTGGTTTATTGTAACTGAGATCAAGAAATACAAGAGGAGCGGGAGAGCCTGGACAAGAGACTGGCATCTTTATCTTCCCTGGTCTTGGCTATACAAAAAGCTGCCCAACACATCTCAGACTCCCATGTGCAGTGCGGTAACTGCACCGGACAGGTCACTACAGATGGGGCTACCCCTGGGGGCCTCAGGAAGGCTTTCCTAGGTCCAGGCTGCAACCTCCAAGCCCCTGTCCCCTCTGTGGGAGCAATCACTGGAAACCCGATTGCCCCCAATGTCTATGGCTCAAAAGCAGCATCAAGACTGACACAACTTGGGGCAGCCCCCACCGGCTCCTGCCCATGCAATTTCAGCCCATGATCCCCGGGTATGTCTGATACTTGAGGGCAAGGACATTAATTTTCTCCTAGACACACATGCAGCCTTCTTCGTCCTCACAAATCCCAGAATCCTCTCCTCTCAAAGTGTAACTGTAAAGGGGGTTTCAGGAAAACCAATGAAGAGATTCTTTCAAAACCTTTACAGTGTGATTGGAGAGATCAGATCTTCTCTTGTGCATTCCTGATCATGCCTGAGAGCCCTTTCCCTCTCCTTGGAAGGGACAGATAAGCCAAACTGGGTACTCCTATATACATGAACATTGGACCTGATCCTGTCCTCTGCTTACCTCAAATGGAAGATGAGACAAATCCTAAGTGTGCGCTACCCAAGAAAAGACAGAATGACCTGTCAATGCTCAACCAATTAAGATTACTCTTAAGGACCCTAACTACTTTCCTCATCAAAGACAATATTGCCAAAAAACTGAAACCAAGAGAGACCTTTTAAAAATAATCCTACACCTAAAACATCAGGGATTCTAAAACCTTGCAATAGCCCTTGTAACACCCCTATTTTAGGAGTCCAAAAACCAAATGGGGAAAGGAGACTAGTGCAAGACCTTCATTTGATTAATGACACTGACATTCCTTTATACCCGATAGTGCCAAACCGGTATGCCCTTCTTTCCCAAATACCTGTAGGCACAGGATGGTTTACAGTATTAGATTAAAGGATGCCCTGCATCCTGACTCTCAATTCCTCTTTGCATTCGAGGACGACTCTGATCACTCTTCCCAACTGGACAGGACAGCACTGACCCAAGGATTTAGAGACAGTCCTCACTTGTTTGGCCAAACCCTGGCCCAGGACCTACACCATTTTAATTATCCACCAGTCACAGTCCTGCAATACATAGATGACCTCCTTCTCTGCACTCAGTTGGAAAAGGAGAATCAAGAGGGCATTCAAAAATTCTGAAACTTCTGGCAAAATGTGAACGTAAGGTTTCTAAGGCCAAGGCACAGCTATGTCAACAACAACAACAAAATATTTGGGGTTAATTTTAAAGGAGGGAACTCAAGCTTTATGGGACAATGGGATATAACCCATTTTCTATTATCCTCTCCCCAAAACTCTAAAACACCTTAGAGGCTTTTCAGGAATCACTGGGTTTCCGAGGATTTGGATTCCCAGCTACAGGGAAAAGGCCTGTTCTCTGTATGATGTACTTAAACAAGCCCTGTCCGAACCATACGGGCCATTCATTTTATTCCTCTACTAGTGGGCCTGGACATATCTGTGGGAGTTGGCACTGGAATATCTGGACTAGGCCTGGCATTATATACTACTATAACCTCTCGATTGAATTAGCCTCTGATCTAGAGCGTATTTCCTCTGCCTTTGAGATCCTCCAGGACCAAGTAAATTCTTTGGTTTCTGTGGCCCTTAAAATTGCTGTGGGCTAAACTTACTAACAGCTGCCCAGGGGTATTTGCTTGGTCCTGGAAGAGGAATGTTGTATCTATGCAAATCGCTCGGGGGTAGTAAGGGACACAGGAAAACAATTCAGAGATCAGACTACTAAACATCCAGAACAAACATCTCAGCAAAGGATGTCTTGGCAACATACTTGAGGGTGGCTATCTTGGGTGCTCCCCTGTATGGGACCTTTGTTGAGTATAGGACTAACTCTTCTATATGGACCCTACATTATAAATTGTCTCATAAAAATTGTTTTCTCTCATTTAGAATCCATCAAACTACAACAGGTAGCCTCAACTAACAGAATCTATTTTCTAGGGACCCCCTAGACTGCCTGCCTGTGGAAGAGCCCTGATTGCCGTCTCTGGTTTTGCCCCCTCACAGCCTGAAGAAGCCATTTGCGTCCCCTAGGGCTTGGAGTTACCAAATTTCTGGCAGGGTTAGGGAAATTTGTCCTGGAGAAAGGGAACCACTGAGGCAGGATAACTGGTTAGGTTACCTGAATTTCCATGAGGCCACTCATGCTTCAAGGAAAGTAGATAGTGACCTCTTTGCCACATCTTGCTGTTAGGTGTCCTTGAGTCCTGTCTGACTCATAGCAACTCTCATAGGGTTTTTTTTTTTTTTTCCCCTGTACTGGGGATTGAACCCAGGGCCTCGCGCCTGAATGCTCTGCAAGTGCTGGACCACCGAGATGCACCCCCAGCCCATCTTTTTACTTTTTGAGACAGGGTCTTACTAAGTTATGCAGACTGCTTCTGGTCTCAAACTTGGGATCCTCTTGCCTCTGCCTCCCGTGCTGCTGGGTTATAGGTGTGCACCACCATGACCAGCTCCCTCATGGGGTTTTCAATGGCTGATTCAATTTCAGGATTGCCTTGGGAGTGGATTGCCATATCCTTTTCCCATTTTTGTGGTGCTGGGAATCGAACCCGGGACCTCAGAGACTACAGAGCAGCGCTCTACCAACTGAGCTAAATCCCAGCCCCTTGCCACATCTAGGTAGAAACAATAGAATGGCACTTCCAAATCCAATCCTCCTCTTAAGAATTTGCAATAAAAGACCGTGGGAGACATGTTCGTGGGGCTACCCAGTAGGGACCCCCTTCATCTCTCTTGGTGAAGGCTTTTGTCTGTCCTTTTAATAGTCTCCTTTGCATTCACTTACCTTTGCTATCTGTGCGTTTTTCCTGAGTCTGTGGACCCAGGTGCCCAGCCCTTGAGAAAAAACTCTGCTCTCACTACCACTGATCCACACCCACAGCTCCTTTTTTATTTTGTATTTTGAGACAGTGCCTTGCCAAGTTACACAGGCCATCTCTGGCCTCAAACTTGCAATCCTCCTTCCTCAACCTCCTGAGTTTTTGGGATTATAGGTGTGAGCCACAGCACCCAGCTGTTGTTGTTGTTGTTCTTAGGTGCCATTGAATTGGTGTCCGATTCATAGCAACCTTAGGTATAACAGGTAAAACACTATTTTTAGTGCTTCTTTGTTATTCATAGAGTTTTCAATGGCGGATTGATTTTTGGGAGTGGGTTACCAGATACTTCTTCCAAGCCTACAGCACCTGGTGTTTCCAGGCAGTCTCCCATCCAAGTATTAACCAGGCTCAACCCTGCTTAGCTTCAAAGATCTGATGGGATCCGATGCCACAGTGGTGCGACTGCAGGCTGCACCCAGCTGTAACGTACTTTAAATTACTGAGGACCATAAAGAACCTGTGTTTATGTGGGTTATATCCACCAGGGTGCTGATGTCAGCTTGTACCCACTCACAAGAATTCAGTATTCAGGAATTTTTCATGCCAACTGGTAAACAGAAGTTTGAGACTGGCAAAGTAAGAAATATTTATACTACTGGAATTGACAAATACTACAAATCAGGGCTTATTCTAAAGACCCACTTTACCAGCGCAGCACTGATTTTATGTACATTAGGATGGAAAACCTTTGAAAATATTTCAACTAAAAATAACAAACTCATTACATTTTCACATAAAATACCATGTTTTTCATACATATACTTTTTACCCAAACCATAAATTAACAAGGAGAGTTGCGCGCTGTTTCCATTTTTCCAATCTCTTCAATGGCTGGCCAGGCTCTGGAATAGATTTTCCTGTCTGCTCCTGTGCTCAACCTGTTGCACTATCACATCAGGTAGCCTCTGGAAAATTCAACTGTATACTGGTGAAAGCAGCAGACCAAAGAGACAAAGAATGTCTTAGTGTTTTGAGATGATTTACCTGACAGATCTCCTGAAAGGGCATCAGGATTTCTGAGAACCATTTGCTTCGGGGCATTTCTCTTTCCTCAGATTGCAATTCAACTGCACCTCCTTCATAAAACACACTTAGTTTTATTCCGTCCTCAGTTTCTCCCCATGCATATTTGGACTAGTAATTTTGAAATGCTACAGCATACTAATGACGCCAGGAAATTCCTGTTTCCACCCTTAATTTTCACTGTGGCTCTTGAATGAAGATAAGCTCCTCATGGGAGGCCCAGGCTTCAGAAACTTAAAAAGCTGGGTCATAAACACTGCATAACATTTTCCATTTGTCTCTGGAACTCAGGGCTTACTCAAGAACATGGTGTTGTCTTAATTTCTTAAATTTGGAAGTATAACCTAAAAATTTCCAGCTGGATGCTCAACAGCCAACTATTCCATTTCCTCAAAACTGCTATTTTTGCCTTTGTGTAAAAACCAAACATTTTTGTGTTAATAAAATTCAAGTGTGCTTTGTGAACCCAATTGTATCCTGAAAAGTAATAACAGAAGAGTTTAAAGGTCACTTTCCGGTTAGGGCCAGTATTCTATTTCTGAGGGTCATGAGCTGAGACAACCATCTGGCTTCATTTACTGTATCTATGGCCTCAGAAACTTATGCAATTGTGTAAACTGCAGAAGTTTCAGCTAGTCGAAGTAATTTTTCCATTGACTGTGAATCCAGGAATACTTTACTAAAAACTTTTTCTTGGTTTTCAACTCTCAGAGGTTGGTAACCATTTTGCTTTAAATATCCCCCTCCTCTCTGCCCCAAGGAATATCAGATGGCACAGGACTGTCACAGGCAGTGGCAGCGCAAGCCCTTCTACAGATGTCTACCTCCCCTGACATCTGTCTCTCTCACTAGTAAAGGACTGTAGACGCTACACACAATGCTTATAAGCCAGGAATCTGAATCTATTTTCAATGTATAACCTTAAGTTTTCCTTAAAAAGGGCATTAAACCAACCAACCAAAACCCCCCAGAAAGCTAACCACCTAAGGCCTTTGCCAGAAATCATGTTTTTCTTTTATCAAAACATCCCGCTGGGCACGGTGGCGCACACCTGTAATCCCAGTGTCTCAGGACACAGAGGCAGGAGGATCGCAAGTTCGAGACCAGAGGCAGTCTGCGTAATTTAGCGAGACTCTGTCTCAAAAAGTAAAAAAAAAAAAAAAAAAAAAAAAGGGCTGGGGGCGCAGCTCAGTGGTCCAGCACTTGCAAAGCATGCAGGCGCGAGGCCCTGGGTTCAACCCCCAGTACAGGGGGGAAAAAAAAATTTTGTTCTACGAGATCCATTCTCCACGCCCAAGGAAGTTGATTTTTATGGACTATATCACCTAACTTCCCTTTACCTTTAGCTTTGGGGTTCAGATCAGGAGCAATGATATTTCCTCTCACATGTGGAATTGGGGTGAGGGGAAGGACATGAAAGTAAAAGGGCAACTGTGGGGATGTGGAGGGGGAAAACAGAGGAGGAAAGAGGGATAAAGGAAGGGAGAGGGGTGAAAAAGATCAAGGTACAGAATATGCACATATGGAAATGTTATAATGAAACCTATTACTGTGTACAATTAATACATGTATGCTTAAAAAAATAAAACAAAGATCAGTCTGGGCACCATGACACATGCCTGTAATCCCAGTGACTCTGAAGGCTAAGGCAGAAGGATCACAGGTTCAAGGCCTAATGTAGCCTGTGCAATTTAGTAAGATCCTGTCTCAAAAATAATAAAAAAATATGATTTAGGGCTGCAACTCAGTAGTGGAGCACTTGCC
>VMDO01028789.1:0-23412 GCA_007922755.1 Pedetes capensis
GCTGGGATTTAGCTCAGTGGGTAGAGCGCTGCGCTGCAGTCTCTGAGGCCCCGAGTTCAATTCCCAGCACCGCAAAAATGGGAGAAGGGCCTGGCAATCCACTCCCAAGGCAATCCCGAAACAGTCAGCCATTGAAAACCCTATGAGGGTCGCTATGAGTCGGATACCGACTCGACGGCACCTAACAACAACAACAACATAATGTTTTAACTTTGAAAATTCCCCTTTCTCATTTAATTTTCTCTTTTTTTGCGAAGACCATATTCACTATTGTGTATGGTCACAGAGATCTCTGTTTTTTCAGCTTGTGTCCAGCTAGTGTTTTGATATAGATTTCCTTTGAAGGAGCTAAAATTTTTTTTAAAAAGTCACTAAAATAGAGAAAACCCA
This sequence comes from Pedetes capensis, assembly GCA_007922755.1. Taxonomy (NCBI): domain Eukaryota; kingdom Metazoa; phylum Chordata; class Mammalia; order Rodentia; family Pedetidae; genus Pedetes; species Pedetes capensis. Next base: position 391 of record VMDO01028789.1, read on the forward strand.
TCTCTCTCGGTCTTTGGAGATTGGCTCAGTGCTAGAGATCTCGTTCAATACTCACTCAGACTGTTTACAACTCTACCTTAGCCATCACTTCCTGCTGGTACTGAGCCTGGAGGTCAGAGGTGAAAGCTTCGGGTCTCCTCACATCTCTTCTGAGCATGAGTCCTGTCTTGGGAATGTGTGTTCTTTTCTAAATTCCCCAGTATCCACAGGCACTTTTGAATGCTCTAATTTCCTAAAGAAACTCTGTCCCCAACTTTTCCTCTCTGGCTTTATGGCACCTGTTACATGCTTCAACTGTTATTTTTTGCCCCAGGTAGCTGTGGTCATTCAGGTAAACTGCCCCCAGCCATTAGAACAGAGAAATACAACGATCTGAGATTAAGATTTTCTCTTCTCCCTTTGAAACCACAGACCAGGGTCTCACGCTTGGAACAAGGCTGCCCTCATGAACTCCACCTCTGAGCTGGGGAGGGCAGGGTCCAAACAAGGAAAAGTGTCACAAAGCTTTCTTACCATGCTAAAGTTGCCCTTTTCTTGACCTCGTTTGCCTGGCTGCTTCTCTGGTGCCCAGAGTTGTTCCGATAGTTCCTGCCTGTTTTCTGATGTTTCTCTGGAGGAAAGGGACTGGTGAGATGCCCTGTCTCCCATTTTGCTGACATCGTGAAGAGGATGTTCTAAAATGTACACACATTTTTGTGCACTTCCTTGTATGTACATTCTCCCTGCGTAGCCAGAGACATCCATGGCTCAGAGAAAATTAAGGCTGTTCCTGCAGGAATCCTAAGAGATAGTCCCTGCCTGGGTGTTCCTTCTACAATGTGGTTTTGAATGGACGGCAAGTGGTCCGGAGGGCTTTCTTGGAGAAGGAAGAAGTTTCCAAAGTCCAGATCCCTGTTTGCATATCTGGAGTGAAGCAGGTCGCACTTGCCCATGGGAAGAGGACAAGGAAGAGGAAGCAGGAAGCTCCCTCCAAGAGAGCGTGGGAGGAGAGAAGGAGGAGGAGAGGTCAGCCAGCCGCTTGGGCTTCCCCTGTGCTGGACCCAGGGGCAAGGTGCACCTAGGGGCAGAAGCAGCACCTGCCAGACCCAGGGACTGCTTGCCCCTCATTCCTCAGGGCCTGCCTCGATTCCTCCAGGACTGCAGTGACCCACCCTGCCCTGGTGTCCCTCACCACGGTGGCCCAAACTCACTGGACAGAGATGCTCGCCTTATAGACGAGGGAAATCGATGAAGATCTGAAACGAGGAGCAACCTCAGGAGGCCAGTTTGGTGTCAGAAGAACCGGATCAGGAAGTGACCTCGAGCTGACAGAGGCCTCAGAGTGTGGGACTCCAGGGTGCTACTTCTGGTGCCTGTCTCCAGCTGTGGGCCCCAGTTTGAATGTCACTCCCACCCGGAGGCGCCTCCATTTGTCCCTAGATGAGACTGGTTGTCTGCATTCAGGCTGTCCACGTTCCCTGGAATGTTCCTAAGTGCTTCTTACTGTAAGTAGTTATTAATATGTGTTTCTGTGAATAGCAGAGAAGCACTGACAATAGTGTTTCACCTGTTGTAGGTAGGGTCCCTATGAGTCAGATACCAGCTCGCTGGCACCTAACAACAACAACAACAACAACAACATGGTATTTGTGTTGTTGTTATTGTTGTTGAAACTGAACATTTGGATATTATAATGTTTTAACCCTGAAAATCCCCCCTTTTCAATGTCTTTCTCCTTAACTAGGCTGTTATTTCAGTGTCTCACTCTCCTCTCTGTGTCCCAGAAGATAGTGGGTGTTCAATAAATTATGTAGAATAATGAATGGACAGGTACATATTTCCCGAAAATACATCGGTGCCTATGTCTGTCTTAAATAAGCCAGGAAACCCAGAGCCAACACCTGTGACAGTAATTGCTGGTCTCCTCCCCCAGTCCACCCCAGTCCCCCTCTCTCCTCCAGGGCACATCCAGATTCCCTAAGTGTCAGCTGGCTGTGAAGCTTGAGGAGCAAAGGCCACATTTCCCAGGGCCTGCTGTTCCGGCCAGGGGCTGATGGGCCCCGCAGGCCTCCCTCCACCCAGCTCGGGAAACGTGCGGAGAAAGTAGGAGTTCAGCTGCGACCTCAGGATGAGAGGAGGCAGCCAGATAAAGAGGCCGGTGGGGCCGGGCGTGGTGACGCATGCCTGTGATGCCAGCGGCTCGGGAGGCAGAGACGGGAGGATCACAAGTACCAGACCAGAGGCAGTTTGTGTAACTTAGTGAGACCCTGTCTCAAAAAGTAAAAAAAATGGGCCGGGGGCGCAGCTCAGGGGTCCAGCACTTGCAGAGCATGCAGGTGCGAGGCCCTAGGTTCAACCCCCACTACCGCAAAAAAAGAAAAAAATCCACCTGAACAATGCTCATTCTCCCGTGCAGGACCTGCGTGGGCCAGAGCCACGTTCCAGGGAATCTTTAATGCTTTCTCTCCTTGGTGTCATGGGTTTCCCTTCTGCTTTTCCCTCCAGTGGGCGTGGAGGGTGAGTGTGAGGGTGATCTCCCGGAAGAAAGGCACAACAGTATATATGGAACCTGGGGGTTCGAGGGGAGATGAGTCCGCGGGCTCCAAACAAGGCTCCTCTGGAGTAACCGAGCATGTGGTGACCAAGAACTTGGCCAGTGCCCAGATCAAGGGCATCTTGCTACATCCGAGGACCTGGGTGTCATCAAGGACCGTGACAAGTACGGACACGTTTTAACAGGGCGTGACCCGGTCACCTTCGCACAATCGAATGCTGGCTGGGGAATCAGTGGGCTGACCAGGAGGAAGCAGTGGGGCCCCAGAGCCACAGCTGCAGTGAGTAGGACGAGGCAGGAGCGGGCACAAGGGAGGAAGGAGGGGTGGCGGCGGGGAGCCCTGGAGGTAAAGTCAGCAAGGCGAAAGGACAAGGCAGAGTCGGGCTTTGAGCCAGCTCTTGGTGTAAAAGGGAGAAGGTTGGAAAATGACTAGGCGAATCTCTGACTTTTTTTTTTGCAGTACTGGGGGTTGAACCAGCTTGAGAAGACAAAAACAAATATTATAATGGTATGTGCAAAGAGCTGGAGGCAGAAAGCCAAAAGGGAAGAACATGCTCTATGTTTTTTTTTTTTTTTTTTGTGGTACTGGGGGTTGAACCCAGGGCCTCGCGCCTGCACGCTCTGCAAGTGCTGGACCACTGAGCTGTACCCCCAGCCCATTTTTTTTTTTTTTTTTACTTTTTGAGACAGGGTCTCACTAAGTTATGCAGACTGCCTCTGGTCTCAAACTTGCAATCCTCCTGCCTCTGCCTCCCCAGCCGCTGGGATGACAGGCGTGCGCCACTGCGCCCAGCTCGAATCTCTGACTTTTCAGGACTTAATCTAACTTGAACAGAGAGAGCACTGGAGCAGAAGTGGGGAGATCCTGGCCTCGGCCTCTCAGGGCACAGATCGCCAGTCCTGAGCCTGTGCTCTGACCCTGTGATCCTGGGACCCAGGCGAGGAGACCCTGATGAGCACGAGACGCATCAGAGCCTGTGTATCGAGGGAGTCGCTCTGGTTGTTACCTTTGGCAGAAACTCAGGCAGGCAGAGGAGCGAGAAAGCATCGTGGTGGGAAGGGAGGCCCTGGGTGGAGGGGCTAAAGCCTGTTGGCTGGGGTGGCCACAGGGGGAACCTGGGGGACCTCTTACGGGAGGGGAAGGGGAACATCCTGGCTTTCTCTGGTTGGCGCTGTCTGCCGATGATCAAGCTCTGCTCCTTTGGGGCCCTTGGACCTCCTGGCCTCCCGGCCACAGTCTGTGGTCTGGGGTCTGTCTTCATGCGTGGTTCAGCAGTCGCCCGTCTGGACACTCAGCCCCCTGCCTCTCCTTGTACACAGTGGAAGGAGGTGTCTTGAACTTGTGCGTGTTCAACACTGCCTGGTGAACGCCCAGTGCTGGGTTCCCTGGTGGGTCTTGGGGTGCACATTGCCAGTGCAGATGAGCTGGGCTGTCTAAGCAGGTGAGGCTGGTGTGGATGCCGGCAGCCTGCGGCCAGCAGGCAGGAGTTCCCAGGCCTGGGTGAGGGGCGCGGCTTGGCGGTAGACAGACGAGGCCTGGAGGTCAGGCCCTGGCTGTACGATGCCTGGACTCAGCAGGGAGAGGAAGCAATTGGGGAGACCAGGGCAGCCCCTAGGGTCAGTGCCCAAGCGCGTCCTCCCCGTGGTAATGCGGCTGTGGTGGCTGTGGGACGTGGCCAAGTCCCTGCTGCCACACCAAGGGTAACAAGAGCACCGCGTCGCTGTCTGTGGAGCACCGCCACGTGGAACATGGTAGGGCAAGGCCTGTGTCTGCCACCCGATCCCGGCCAGCGTGGTCACTTGTTTCTGAGGCAGCTCCCCGAGGGCGCGAGGTTTTCCTGGAGACAAAGCCAACACCACAGACCCCAGGTCAGCGGCAGGCGGCATTTGTTTGATTTCTCTGATTTCACGTTTATTAACAAGGAGCTCCAGAATGGTCCCCTCGGTAGCCATGGCTGTACCAGCCTGGCGTCAGATCTCGGAAGCTGAGCAGAGTCGGGCCTGGTCAGTACTTGGATGGGAGACCGCCTGGCCACACCAGGTGCTGAGGACTTCCAAGAAGGACCTGGCAACCCATTCCCAATACAATCAGCCACTGAAAACCCTGTGAATAGCAGAGAAGCACTGACGTAGTGCTGGGCGTGGCACAGTGTCGGGGAGGGTTTCATCTGTTGTATGTAGGGTCGCTATCAGTGAGACTTGACTTGATGGCACCCAACAACAACATGGGGAAGTTGCACAGACCCTGTTGAAAGATCAGACTAGGCTTGCATTTTACTTTTGAAAGTCAGTATCTGAATTCTTGCGTGAACGCGTTCCCCTTCACCTCCATTTCTCTCAGACCAGCCCCACCTTTTGGCCACTGGTTCACTCAATTCATCCCTAATCCTCTCTCTGAGCCATGAGGTCCCACAGGGCTCCGGAGCTGCCCTTGGCTGGGGCCTCAGCCTGGAGTGCGTCAGCGCTGAGCTCTGTGACAACCAAGGAGGGCTCCTGGCGGTCCCGTGTTTGGCATGCGCACAGCGAGCCGCCCTTGAGGACAGTGGAAGTGGAGATCGGCCGGAACGTCCGGATACCCAGGATGCTGCCGCCTGCAAGAGAGGGGTCGCTACTCTCGCGGAGTCTCCCTGGCCACCTGCTGCTGGCTGGAGCGGTAGACACAGTGTAGAACTGGCCGTCACCCCCAGTGCCAGCGGTAGGGACCCAGGGTGAGGCACCTGATCCACGTCCCCTAGAGGTGGCGGGCTTGGCTGAGGGCAGAGGGCAGCTGGCCTGGGCCCTCACCTGAGGAACCCCAGCAACACCTGCCCCGCAAAAGGCAAATCACAGGAAACAATAGAGAAGCAGAGAGGAGCCGGCGCGGTGGCGCACGCCTGTCATCCCAGCGGCTTGGGAGGCAGAGGCGGGAGGATCCCAAGTTCGAGACCAGAGGCAGTCTGCGTAACTTAGCAAGACCCTGGCCTCGGCCTCTCAGGGTACAGTAAAAGAATGGCAAAGTAAAAGAATGGGCTGAGGGCGCAGCTCAGTGGTCCAGCACTTGCAGAGCATGCAGGCACGAGGCCCTGGGTTCAACCCCTCAGTACTGCAAAAAAAAAAAAAAAAAAAAAAAAAAAAAAAGAAGAAGCACAGAGAAGGCTGAGCCAGCCAGAAACAAGCACACGGAGTGCAAGTCAGACTCCCAGGGAGAGGGGACACTGGGGACCCCAGCCAGGGCCTGAGGATCTGCAGGGGGCCCACACCCCCAAGCCTGCACATTGCTGCTGCTGCCCACTGCCCCCTCAAGTGCACGCTCACCCTCCACACCCACTGGAGGAAAAAGCAGAAGCAAAGCCCACGACACCAATGAGAGAAAGTATTAAAGATTCCCTGGAACGCGGCTCTGGCCCACGCAGGTCACACACGGGAGAATAAGCGTTGTTCAGGTGGATTTTTTTTTTTTTTTTTTTTTTTTTTGCAGTACTGGGGGTTGAACCCAGGGCCTTGCACCTGCATGCTCTGCAAGTGCTGGACCACTGAGCTGCACCTCAGCCCATTTTAATTTTTTTAGTTTTTGAGACAGGGTCTCATTAAGTTACACAGACTGCCTCTGGTCTCGAACTTGCGATCCTCCTGAGCGGCTGGGATTACAGGCGTGCGCCACCACGCCCAGCCATTCAGGTGGATGTTTAACCGCCCGGATCTGCTCCCATGTTGGCCTCTTTGTCCCTGAACACTTCCTTCACTGTGGCCACAGGCAGGTGCGTGGACTCTGGGGCCTGGTCCTCGCTCCAGCACCTGGGACTGGGGAAGGGGCCCCTCCCACCCGCAGGGGCATACGGCTAGCGCTGTCTCAGTGTCCACACGGCCTTTCTGTGCCGAGTCCATGCAGACACTCACTCTTTGTCCTGTTCCGGTCTGTGCTGAGCCTTCCTTCCACAGAGGCTTGCTTTCTGAGCTTGAAGGACTGTGAGGACAGGGTGGCTCAGGTTTGGAGCCCTCCTGGTCACGAGTGTGGGTCGTCCTGCCCTCCGCCACTGCGTGCTGGCAGCACTGAGTCCTTAGGGTGCCATTGTCACCCCCTTTGCCTCCCCTCTGGGTGTAGGATGAGGCATAACCCTGTTCTGGTCCCATTTCCTGGACCTGGCTTACAGCTTCAGGAGTTTCTCATGGGCCTTGGCCTGGGAATCAGGATGTCCCACGCGGCCTGGGCCTGTGCATGCTGGGACAGAGCTGGAAGTGCAGCCTGCGGGCTGGGGCTGGTTTACACTATGTGAAAAATCCAGTCAAGCTTGAAAACAATAGCGTGCCTGTTAGCCCAGACCCGCAGAGCTCAGACAATGCCGGCAGGCAGGGGACGGCAGAGGCCTTCACAGCTTCAAGGCTTTGAGCAAAAGCACGTGGCTCAGAAAAAGAAAAACGGATCCAATTCACACAAAAAAGGTCAGACCAAGAGTTACCCGGCTGAGGGACCGCCCTGTATCAAGGGCTTCCTGAAAGAGTGTTTTCTCTGGGATGTTCAAGTCAACCTTCAGGAACCTTCAGCCATCAGAAATTACACCAAGAGTGCAGAGCACATCACAAGTAGTTTTGTTTGTTTGCTTTTGTTTTTTTAAATACGCAGTTGAGAGTGAACTGAATTTTTATTATTTCTCCCATGGACTAAATCTAATCAGACATAAATTATTCTTCTATTTAAATCGTACAGTATACTTGAGAAGTAGGAAAGACAGTTTATCAAAGAGAAGATATAATCCAACCACTGGAGCAGCTAAATGCAATTTGGGGCTTTGCACTGCCACTGAGAATTTCCCTCCAACACAGGCAGCCTGGGACCGTCTGGGCAAGAAGCTGGATTTATTTTGAATTCAAGAAGCTGTGAGCATTGGAGTGGCCCGTCAGCCCTCAGATGTACAGAATCAGGCTACACCCGCTCTATTCAACTTGATCCATCTTGCAGTGTGATTGCTTAAAGCAAATACACACCATGCCAGCAGTAGGGCCAAAGTTTCAGTTATTATCAGTGAGCCACAGAAGCAAAGCCACAGTCCACATAGAACAGGACTAACTGTCTCGCCTGAACTAGTGCTTCAGGCAGAGCCTATGCTTTGATCCTCCCCCTGAAACTTGAAGCGGGCAGAGGAGGGTCCTCACTTCATAGTGAAGACTGAGGCTCCACGCGTGACAGAGAACTGACTCTTTATGTGGAAGTTCCCAAAGTTCATGTTAACTTTTACTATACCATGTTGTTTTTCTATTAAATCCTATTTCTAGGGAGATGGTAATTCTCATATACAAATATCATTTCTCATGCCACATCCATATATTGACAAATGGAAGATATACTGAAGGGAATACCACAAATACGTGGACACGTTGGAGTTTACACTTGACCACGTGTGGAAAAGGCAGAGGGTGGACACACTTGCAATTGTACCATGAGTCTCAGCAGTGTGTAGAACGTAACTGATGCTGTAAAAATATTTTTAAAGCAAAGCTATCTAGAGTAAGTCATCCCATGCAAAAGTCCTCTGAATATATGTTAAGACTTTATAGTTCTCTGGCATAAAGGAGTGTTGCCTTGGAGCCAAATATTCTACTGAATTTGAAAGATTCCTGGGGAAACTCATCAGTTTATAGAACATGGACAGGTCTGAAATGCAAAGCCCTGTTCTACATTGAAGCCCATGCCGGTTTCCTATTCTTTCATTTATTAAGAAGATGACAATAATTGAAGCAAGGATAACTTTATTAGAGTGATCCGTCTGGCCGCAATGCCAGGAATTTGAGGCTCTAATTCTTTCCCAGTGCCAGCTCGTTTGACCATATCTCAGGGTTCCATTTGCTCCCTGGGGGACTTCCTGGACGGCTCATGGTACCCTGTGCATTTGTGACAAGCTCAGAGACTGTTTTTTATCCACTTCCATGACTCCCAGAGGATGGCGAGGTCTTGTTCTCTCTGGGCAGGTGGAGGGCTGGGCCAGGGGGGTGAAATGGCTCTGGCACAGTGTTTCTTGGCAAGCTCAGGAAATGAATGCTGAGGCTGGCTCTACCCAGTGATCTGCGTCAGCCCCTCAGGACCTGCCTGCCAGCTGGTGTTACATTTCAAAGGGACCTTACAATGGCTGTGGCAGTGCCAAAAGGTCGGGCAGACCTGGGTGATGATGAAGGCTGAGGAAAGAACACTGCTTCCCAAGGCTGTGGGCGACCAGAGCCTGCCTGGTGCCATAGCACAGGTGACTGGGCTGGCCGTGGCAGGGTGGTGCAGGCTGGGAACCGCAGGACACGGCATATGTCCTAATCCTTGCAAAGAACTGGCTGGAAACCCACTCCTTGGTCCTTCTCAGCTACTGGCAGGCACCTAGCATTTTCACAGTTATGTAAATAAGTCTAACCTAAAGTTCCTAGAGTATCTATTGTGTTAAAAATGTAAAGTTTGGAGCTTGCTGGCTCATGCTTGTAATCCCAGCAGCTCAGGAGGCTAAGGCAAGAGGATCATGAGTTTGAGGCCAAAGGCAGATTGCATAACTTAACAAGACCCTGACCCTCTCTCAAAATACAAAATAAAAGTGGGGCTCAAGAGCTGCTCAGTGGTAGAAGGCTAATCTAGCACGCGCAAAGCCCTGAGTGCAATCCCCCAGTACTGAACAAAGAAAAAAAAAAAAAAAAAAGAAAAGAAAAATGTAACATTTGGAAAGTGTTACTTGGGAAATAACAAAATAGCAAATGGAAATAAAAATAACAATGCATAAAGTAAAACTTCAATCAGCTGTTTGCTAAATTAGATTAAGCAAACCTCACATAGCATGGGTTTTAGGACAGGAATAACCATTACATTTTAGAAAATAGTCCAGCAAACATACTTAGAAATCGAGCCAGCCTAGAGCTAGGAAGCTGGACATGAGCTGACTCCCTGTTTCTGGGAGGATGAGGAGGACCATGGGCTTGGGGTTCCTGCTGCTTCAGCCCCCGCCTGCGGGTGACTGTTGTTCTTACTGACGCTGTCTGACAGGTGGAGGCCGAGGAACCTATAGGCCCCTTCCCCTCCAAGGCTGTGGATTTGGAAACAGCTTCGCAATGACAGGCAAATTTCCATGTGGCTCTGTGGTGACAGGGTCAAGGACAATTAGATTGTCTGGAGAAGGAAAGTTCTCTCTCTCCTTTGACTAACTTTCACGCAGAAGAGAAAGCACAGATAATTGCTTTGGTTTGCTGCCACTCAGGGTCTAAAGCCATCAACCTCACTCCGTACGAATTAGAATTAGTCTAAGTATTTGTCCAAAACTTTGTGATTTCTAAAGTCATCTGCTCAGCAGGCAGAAAGGAGTCTCCCTTCGAGGAGGCAGCGCCCACCTCCTCTCTGCGTTTCTTCTCATCCTAAGTGTGCGAGAGTCAGAGTTTCCCGCCTGACCTGAGGTGCGCGTGGGCGGGAGGCGTTGTCCTGACCGTGCGTCAGCTGATGCAGTGGTTTGCATGAGTGGATGGACGACTGAGTGAGCGAGGTAGCACAGGGCATGACACTGTCCCTCCCTGTGAGGTTCACTTGCTCGGAGGAGAAGACACCTTGGCAGGAAGGAGTCTGCTCATGGGTTTAGGGCTGAGGAAGCGGCCTGCATGAATCCACGGCCACTGAGCTGACGTGGTGAAGGTGGCGCTCCAGCCCGTGCGCACCACACCTGCCCCTTCAGGAGGTGACAGAAAATGGCTCCCTCCCCTCCTCTCTCAGAGGACCCCACCCGGAGAGGCCATAGGACAGGGGGAAGCCAAGCCCCAGGAGCAGGTCCCTGGGTGCGACCAGAGTCCCACTGCACCACTGGTGGGGTCCCGTGGACTCCATGGGGTGACTTTGCTCCAAGACCTGCTTGTCCTACCAAAGGAGACTGGGACATGCTCCACGCTGCTCAGGGGCTTTCTAGGCTAAGTACATAGCTAGCAAACGCAGACAGAAGGGGCGGACACTGGGGAGGGCTGGGGGCTCACAGGCCGGGAGGCTGGGGTAGAGAACCGCAAATGGGGTCGGAGTTGGCTTCTCCTGAGAGTTGAAAGAGTTTTAGCCGCGCCCAGCACACACTGTGGGAGCTCCAGCTCTCAACTGGGCTGACGGTAAGCGCCCAGCTCACGGCGGGTGAGGAGCCCACCCGCTCTCCAGACCTTAACACCGTGCCGGGCTCCAGTCCCCTTTGCCCAGGGAGTGGGATGAACACACAAACACACTAGAGGGGAGAGAACACGAGGCCGGACAGAAACACCCCTGAATCTCATGGCCAGAAAATAAGGGTACACCTTTGGGTCTTTTGGATTTCCCAAGGAAGGAGGCAGTAGAAAAGTCCATCGTTTGTGCCGCACCCTGAAAATGATGTAGCCAAAATAACGGGTGGGCCTCGATGCAGCAGGAAAATTGCAAAAGCAGCAGAGATGGAGGGGCCTCCTCTTTCTGCTCCCCAACTCTTGTAGGCGTAAGGCCCAGAGCTCTCCACCAGGATGCGGGGCGGGACTTCGCCTCTGCCTAAACCTTCTGCCTGGGCCAGCTCTCTTCTCAAACCAGAAGGCCAGCTCCAGCCAGGACGTGGGGTCCCCTCAGGAATTCCGCACCGCCCCACATAGCCCCAGCTGGGACTGAGCCTACCCCAGGGAGGCGTGCCGCTGGAAGAGTCAACCTTCATCTCGAGTTCCCGGATATCTGATTGCCCTAAATCACCACGCAGGAGTTTATTTGCTGCCAATCCATATTTTTGAACTTGAGCTCTCGAGATGGTTGGGTATTAAGAAAAGCGACAAAACCTAAACAAAGCCTGACCTAATATGTCCCCCCACTGTTATTGCCCTGGTGACTGCTACAGCTCTGTTCCTGGCCTACCAGCTGCTCTATGCTTAAGTCATCAGAGCCAAAGTCAGTGTTCTTTGAGAAGAAGATCTTGACTTATTTACAAGTGAAAGACTTAATCTGCCACAGTTTCATTTCCGGTTTCTTACTTACATAGACATGCACGCTTCGGTGTTTGTGCGTTTGTGCGTTTGTAGCTCCGTCAAACTGTGAGCTGCTGTGCTGTGTGCACAGTGAGACTACAGACCTTCTCTCTCCTTTCCTCTCCGTTCTCTGTCCCTCTCCTCCACCGCCTTCTCCTCCTCTGCTTACCTATACTTTCTAAGTTTTCTATAATGGTTATATATTATTCTGTAATGATAAACACTAAAGCAGAAAGAATCTTTAGTCGGAAGTGAAAGGAAAAATGAGCCAAAATATATGGGGCTTTAAATAAGAGGGTGGTACTTTTTAAAAGAAATTATGTACTTTCATCATTTCTATTGCTCATATGAATATTTTATAGTGATGACTCTTGAAGCTTACCCGAGTTCTTTGCATTGTCTTTCCCCATTTTTCACTGACAAATTCCAGATGAAAAGTCAGGCAGACAGGAATCATTTAGCTGGTTTTTGAACAGTGTGCAAAATGCCCTGCAGGTCACCTGCAGCTTGCTCTTTATAATAATAAATTATAATATAATAAATTATGTAAATTTATAATTTATAAATTAATATATAATAAATCATATAATAAAAATATATAATAAATTATAATTTATTATATAAATTATAATAAATTACAATTTTATAATTATATTTATATATAACATATATAATTATAATAAATTATAATTATAATAATTATTATTATTTTCAGTACTTGAAGGTTGAACCCTCAGCCTCACGCATATATTGCAAGGGCTCTGCCACTGAGCTGCACTTCCAGACCATGTTTTATTTTTTGTCTTGGGTCAGGATCTCGCTAAGTTACACAGCTTGCCTATGGCCTCGGACCTGCGATCCTCCCGGCTCCACCTCCCGAGTGGCTGGGATTACAGGCGTGTGCTGAGGCTCCCAGCCCGGCTTTGCTCTTTATGGTCTGGGGCAGCACTTCCCAAACTCTGCTGTGCCTCCAAGTTCATGGGACGCTCCTTAGGAAGCAGCAGGCTCTGATCTGTAGGTCTGGGGTGGGGGGGTCATGTTCAGGATGATGTAAAATAATTCGCAGTGAGGGACACCGCCCGCCCTTTGCCTTTGCTTGGGGTGCTGAGTTTCAGAGATGGTGTGGTGAAAGCCCAAACAGGTCCTGGATGGTCACTAAGGGCCACGCCCCCTGAACCGGACCAGAGGCCTTGCTTTCTATGGAAAGGATTCAAGCGTATTTCTGATTATTTATGTGGTCGTTCAGTTTTAAAGTCTCCTCGGCAGTCTGGAACCACGTGCTGCCCCCTCTGGCCCTCTCTCTGGCGATCTGCTGCCTGATGTCTTCTGCCAGGGAAGGAAGCAGGGAGAAGCCCTCCCCTGCCGCCAGCCTCACCGGTTATAGACTCCGGGCCTCCAGGACTGCGATCCAGCCACGCTCTCTTCATTTGCTAAGGGGGCTGCTCTGTGGTATTCTGTTAGACAGCACAAAACAGACATTAAAGAGCCTGTTGGGGATTTCTGGCTGGGATTTAGCTCAGTTGGTAGGGCGCTGCTCTGCAGTCTCTGAGGTCCCAAGTTCGATTCCCAGCACTGCAAAATGGGAGAAGGACGTGGCAACCCACTCCCTATGCAATCCTGAAACAGTCAGCCATTGAAAACCCTATGAGGGTCGCTATGAGTTGGACACAACTGGACAGCACCTAACAACAACAAGGATTTCTTGTGAGCTGTGGTGGAGTGATAAACACCACTGATTATCTCAAGTCTGATCCTATTCCTCTTCCAAAGGCTACCGTGGACCCACTAGGTTTTGTGAAAATATACAAATGCCTCCATGGAACATAGTGGAGCCGTTTGTATTTTCTGAGTTGTCCCTGAGTGCTAATTTCCTGGAATACGCTCAGCCAAAAACTAGGTTACTCAAGCCGGTAGTGGTTTCCCCACAGGGGAGCTGGCCTCACATTTCCCTCCTCTCCCTGTGCCTGCTCCTGCCCGCTGCCCTGTGCTCCCCCTGCGTGCTGCTGGGCTGGGCCTTGGAAAACCCTCCTGTCCACCTCAGCTGTGTCACTGGAGAACAGCTGGCCCAGAGCTCAGTGCTGGGCTCCCTGAATGGCGTTTGGGGGAGGTCATTCTGGCAGGGGCTGCAGATGAAGAGAAAGGTTTCCTCTGGCCCACCTCAGACTGTGTTACTTGAAATCATGGTTGAAGTGCGTGTTTCAGAAGTGAGAAGAAAGGATTCTGAATGTTTTCATCATAAAGACAAGACAGATGTTTGAGGAGGTAGATGCATTGACCCAATGCTTTAAACATTTAAACATTGCACGATATAGTCTTTTTTTTTTTTTTTTTTTTTTTTTGGCGGTACGGGGGGTTGAACCCAGGGCCTCGCACTTGCATGCTCTGCAAGTGCTGGGCCACTGAGCCATTATAGCACACTCTCTGGCCACCCCTCCAGGGCACAGCATTAACCCTGATTTAAGTCCCCACCGGACAAGACAAATGGCCCCTTGCTATGGAGTTTTCAGTTCACAGGGCTTTGAGCTCATAGCGGGACAAATTGCTTGGTACCTAAACTGTCAGGTGGTGGTTCCGTGGTTCAGGCTGCAAGACCGCTAGAGACCTACAGCCACCCAGACAACCTCCTAGACAGGAGAGGTCACAGTGGATCACCCGCTCTGGTGCCTCACCCTCCGTCAGGGACAACATACCAAGGGGGGAATTTTGACAGTGATTCGGTCTCCCCACAGGCTGCCCAGGCCTGTGGGATGAAATGAGCCTGGGCGTAAACACTGACCCAGTACAGGTGCTGAGGGTTTACTGGCAGCCGAGGCTGAGCACGCGGTGAGAGTTTAAGCGCGACACGTTTCCAGCCTCACTGTGCACGCTCTGCTTCTACGGCGTCCTTTCGTGCAGAATGTGTTCAGTGACTTTCTTTCAGGACGGAAGCACGTTTACCCTGAAGAGCAGAGCAACCAGCTCATCGCCCAATCACACTGAGGAAAATATCGCCGGATGGAGCGTTTTCCAGTGCGCATGCAGGCCCTCTACCCCGGGGACAGGCCGAGATGGTGCAGGTCTTCTCCTGATTTACTGCAAGGTGTCCAGGAATAGGGAATGTGCTCAAGGCCCTGTAATCAGCTGCTGGCAGAGCAGGGTTTCCCAACCTGTTGTATGCACTGAAGGCTCACAGTGACTACCCTTTTGCTGCTGAAAATAACCTACGGTGTTCAGGCGAGGTCAGAAACATAGAGGTTAATTACGTTAAAAATGTTACCCAGGGAGAGGTGGTCAGTGGTGCCGAGTACAGAGGGGAAAGAAGTTCTGTGGAGCAGGGTGACTGCGGATGATGATAATGAACTGTGTGTCTCAGAAGCGAGAAGAAAGGATTCTGAATGTTTTCATCATAAAGACGAGATAGATGTTTGAGGAGGTAGATGCATTGACCCAATGCTTTAAACATTGTACAATATAGTCTTTTTTTTTTTCTTTGAGGTACTGGGGGTTGAACCCAGGGCCTCGCGCCTGCATGCTTTGCAGGTGCTAGACCACTGAGCTGCACCCTCAGCCCATTTTTTGACTTTTTTTTGAGACAGGGTCTCCCTAAGTTACACAGACTGCATCTGGTCTCGAACTTGTGATCCTCCTGCCTCTGCCTCCCGAGCTGCTGGGATTACAGGCATGCGCCACTGCGCCAGCTAATATATTCATATTTTGAAACATGACCTATTAAGATGTACAACTTTTATGCTTTTATGTATCCATTAAAATAAATTTAAATTTAAAGATTTATGTAACTCTTCATTATATGTGCCCACAAAGTGCTCTTCATGTCCCCAAATATGGTTCTTTATAAATTTATATTTTATAAATATTTATAGTTAACCTGGAGCTCTTTTTCTAGTCCAAACTGGTGTTTAATGTTCAGTTCTGGTGATTTTTTTTTTTTTAAGAACTTAGAAAACCTAAAAAAAAAATCTTTGTGGAAGAAATCCTCAAAACACAGAGAACGCTGTCTTCCCACAGGCAGCACTGGGATGCAGTGGGGCAGCCCGGGCAGTGGTCAGCACCTGGCTCTGAAAGGGCTCCCATGCTCTGCTGCCTGTCCCCCACCCACTGAGGCTCAGGTTCCCTGTTATAAGGGTTCGGTTGGACCCCACGTCCCTGCTCATCTTTGCCACATTAAAACCTGACTATGTAATAATTCATGTGTTTGCATCTCCTCCTTGATGCCAAGGGCTGGGATGTAGCTCAGTTGGTAGAGCGCCGCTCTGCAGTCTCTGGGGGCCCGAGTTCGATTCCCAGCACCACGAAAACAGGAGACGGACTTGGCAATCCACTTCCAAGGCAATCCTGAAACAGTCAGCCATTGAAAACCCTATAAAGGTCACTATGAGTCGGACACCACTCGACGGCACCTAGCAACAACCACCTTGATGCCAAACAAGACCAGAATTCACAGCAGCTTGTCCCTGCATCCGTTTTGGCTGAGACTTCAGTATTTTCATCCCATGTACGACAGCGTCTCTTTGGCCCCTGACTACTCAGGTTACACCAGGTGAGGTCGTGGGACCCAGGATGTGCCCCAACAGTCGGGCCACTAACCCAGGGCCAAAAGCTCCGTGGACCGCTGGGTTCTCCTGCCGTCTCTGCCTTCCGAGGCACGAGACGCTGCCAAGTGGTGGTGGCTGCTGTGTATGAAGTCAGGCAGCAGAGCCCCAACACCTCTCTGGGTTCCGAGGACTCCAGCGCGGGTCTTTAAGGCCCCCACGCCCCTGGCCGGGTGGTGGAGGGGCCTTTGCTTCTAACAAGTTGGGGAACTGCACACGACACAGAGTGGGAGCCTGCCTCAGTGTACCTTTCCGGGCCAGCAGGGGGCCTGTCCTGTCCCTGGGGGCCACACAACCCTCTTCCCCCGAGGGAAGCCGGGTCAAAGGGCAGTGGACCTCTGTGTCAGAAGCGTGCACAGGGAGAGGTGACCGGTGGTGGCCGGGATCACGCTGGGAGTGCGCTCACAGCTGTGAGAGGGGCATGGTAATGGCGAGGGTCGCCAAGCTCCTGCTCACTGCGGGGGGCTCCCTCCTGGTCCTTCACGGATTCAGCCAGTGCCCCGATATCTCACCGGGGCTCCCTGTGCCAACATGGCCCGTCTGTCCACAGCTGCTGCATGAAGGGACTGCATGGTACCCCCAGGAGCAACTCTGTGCTGGACGCAAGGCCACGTGCCGGTCTTTAGAAACCCATGGAGCCATCTTTCCTCTACCAGAGAACCCAACGGCTCCCGTGTGCAGACATTGTAAGGGCGTTGTGAGCTCTGCTGCCCCAGTGGGAGCTTGTGCACCTTCCAGCTTGTTCTGTGGTAAGCCCTGGACGCTCCTCTACCAGGGAGCAAAGTTCCTCTGTGTGGGGTCCCCCATTGTGGCCAGAGCAGGGGAAAGGGATGCCCCACTGCTGCATGTGATGGGCATGGGGAGCATGTGCTCATGTGGGGAGTCCCAGAGCACCTTGAAAACAGCTCTAGGGGGTCGGGTGCTGCAAGGGCTGCCATGTCAGCGCTGCTCCCAGCTCTGCAGAGGGCCCCGGAGCGGAGCCAGCTGGCTGCTGGACAGCCCCGGCCAGGTCACTTCCAGGCAATAAGAATGGTGGAGCTGACTAAGCTCCTGGCGCCACAGAGCCAGGCGCTCTCAAGGGAAGAACGGGGACGCTGGGAGCAAGAAGCCTTGACGCCTGGTTGAAAGGCTATTAGCTTTCAAAGCCCAAAGCATGCTCCAGTAAGAAATTAATGTATTTTAACATGGAAAGGGAAAGCAAAATTTAAATAAGTTTCCTTGCAGTGATGAGTCTTTTCTTGGCTCAAAAACAGCTCAACTTAAGATCAGCTCTTCCCTTTTAAAAACCCCCTTTTCCAGGCTCCCCAGAAAGCTTTGTCTTCAGGCTGCCCTCAGCGGGTGGCTGCAGGCAGATTTTCACAGTGTATCACATGCTGCTCTGCCTCTTAGAAGCCCAAAGGCTCCGCGTCCTAATGAGTAAACCGCAGAAGAAAAAGACTAATTGGTCCTCAAAAGGAGGCTGATGGCCGCTTTCAGCATCTTGACTTTCAAAACGCTTATTTAAAGCAAACACTGGCAGTGCCCCGTGAAAAGGCTTTGCCCTGGCGCCTCTTGACCCCGGTGCCCCCAGGAGCTCGAGTGCTTTCTCCTTTGGGCGTGATTAAAGCTGGAGAGGGCTTTGTTTATTCTTCAGGAGGCCCCTGCCATCCACAGAGGTTTTAAAAATTAACCTAGACTCGGAGCAGCCGTGTGCAACCCCAGGCTCTTGCATCCAGGGTCGCCCACTGCAGTGCTGTCCGCAGCTCCCACTCGAGACAACCTGATTCCTGACCCCGGAGCCTTGACGCACAGCCTGGGGTGGTCCGTCCTCCGGCCTCGAGCTTGCTGGCTTCTTACAACACTGAAACATTTCCCCTGCATCCATAAGCCCACGTTTTCGCTCTGCTAGGACATTCTGTATGATCAGCAAAGTCCAAAGGGCTGACAGGGTCTGCGTGGGCCTGAGATGCACAGGCAGCAATCGTATTTCAGGCTCGGTTCTGTATCGGGGTTAAATATACATCCCTTCAGGTTTAAGGTAATAGTGTGAAAAATCCCCTAACACATGTGTCTGGCCAGTTACTGTTCTGTGAAACATGTCCTTAGTTTCCTGCTCTGAAGAGAATCTTGGTGGTGGTGGTGGTGGGTGCAGAGCTGAGCTGTTTTGCCTGCGAGAATAATTGGGTACCAGGGCCCCGGCAGCCCCTGTGGTAGACCCTGTGCTGTGATCTGCCACTGAGCTGGGTGCAGGGCCTGGGCTCCTGGGGTCCCTTCTTAGCGGGGCTTCAACCCCCTGAATAACTGTGTTCAGGTTTGGGTGTGGGTTTAATACATTAAAATTTAGACTGCTTGGGTTCAGGTTTAAATCCTGTGTGTAGATAGCAGGGCTTTGAATGAAGCCTGAACCCAAACTCTGAACCCATCCTGGTTCAAGTATTGTTTTCAATCCTATATGTAGATTGTTGTTGTTGTTGTTAGGTGCTGTCGAGTCGGTATCCGACTCATAGCGACCCTCATAGGGTTTTCAATGGCTGAGTACTTCGGGATTGCCTTGGGAGTGGATTGCCAGGCCCTTCTCCCATTTTTGCGGTGCTGGGAATTGAACTCGGGGCCTCAGAGACTGCAGCGCAGTGCTCTACCCACTGAGCTAAATCCCAGCCCTTTATATGTAGATAGGTGAATAAAATTTTCCAAGTTCTAAATAGCTCATGATTAGGAAAAAATTAAAGCTTAAACCCAAAAGTAAACTGAAAATTGGTGAAAAATTGGGTTTTGGTTCAGCTTTTAATGTTTGCTTGTTTTTTATCATTAACTACTTAAAAACTGAAAAAATTTGAAAAAGTTTTAGTCTTTTATCTATATATGTTGTTTTCTGTTGTTAGGTGCTGTAGAGTCAGGTCAGACTCCTAATGACCCTATGCACAACAGATGAAACACTACCCAGCACTGTGCCATACACATGATCCTTTTTTATGTTTGAGTCCATTGTTGCAGCCACTATGTTCCTTCTCATTTTGAGTCATGCCACATCAGCTAAAGCAGGTCCCAGGGGCTTTACTCAATTCTCATCATTAAGGTCGACTCTACTTTGAGAGGCAACCATTCCCCAGGTGTTTCTTGAATGCCTTCCAGCCTGGGGGGCTCATTGTCTGGCACTATATTTGGCAGTGCTTCCTTACTATTCATAGAATTTTCAATGGCTAATTGTTTTGGGATTGCTTCACTAACAGATTGCCATGTCCTTTTCCCAGCAAGAACGCTTAGCAGGGAGGAAACCAGTGACTTGCAGAGCCCAGGCACTCCCCAGTAAATGCTTGTGACAACGCTTACAGTAATGAAAGGAATCCTGCACAATGCATACATGGCCTCCTTGGATCCCAGGTCACGCAAGTGTGGAGACCAGTCATTGGCAGTAGTTAAGGATTTCAGCACCACGAGCAGAAGATTTGGGGGGAAACTCTAATGATGCCGTTGCTCTTTACCTTTGGCCTCACGTTGCAGAATTATTCAGGGAATAAGAATCCTTTGCTCTGAAAAACATACCAATTTCCACTGAGAATATATGCATTTTCAATAAAACAAAAATCACCCTTCCAGGGATTTCCTATGAAGGTTCTGTGAATCAAAGACTGTTAACTCGATAGCCCCCATTTGTGAAAGAAAGTTGTGAAGGGGCTGAGTGCAGGACTTTGCTCAAGGTGACCCAGGTCACACCAGACCTACCTTGGAGAGGTCCAACCTCGGACCGGATGTCCTGGGCGCTGCCCCTCAAGTCTGGCCAGGGAGGTCTCATCACAGGTGAGTGAGCTCCTCGCTCCAGGACAAAGCTTTTCTCACAACCATGGGGAGCTTGGCTCCCTTGGAAAATCTTGATGAGACATGTTGTTGTTGTTAGTCGGTATCCAACTCTTAGCAACCCTCATAGGGTTTTCAATGGCAGATTGTTTTGGGATTGCCTTGGGAGAGGGTTGCCATGTCCTTCTCCCATTTTTGTGGTGCTGGGAATCAAACTCCGGGACCTCAGAGACTGAGGAGCAGCGCTCTACCAACTGAGCTAAATCCCAGCCCGATGAGAGATAGCCAGAAACAAACCTGGCGATGTAAAGCTGGTGGGAAGAGATTTCCTACCTTTGACTCTGCAGAGAAACCCAAACATCTTGCCAGGCTAACTGTCTGAATTTGGATGCCCGGATCCACATATGTGTGAGCGGCGGCTAAGCAGGCTACGGATCTCTTCTGCAAAGTACCTGGTAGTTACCAATGACCCAAGGTGCAGCATCCTGGGGAACAACCTCTTGATCCTCAGAACAGATTTCCCTAAATAGAAGTGGTACTGTCCCTTTTGTTTTGTGAAGACACTTCCCACTTTCTGTTGTTGTTGTTGTTAGGTGCTGTCGAGTTGGTATCCAACTCATAGCGACCCTCATAGTGTTTTCAATGGCTGATTGTTTCAGAATTGCCTTGGGAGTGGGTTGCCAGATCCTTCTCCTATTTTTGTGGTGCTGGGAATTGAACTCAGGACCTCAGAGACTGCAGAGCAGCGCGCTACCAACTGAGCTAAATCCCAGCCCCTCCCACTTCCTAGTAAAGTAGAAATGACTTCCTCTCTCCTTCGTTGCCCTTCCCCTCCATGTGGCTGAGTAAACAGACGAGGTGGGTGGGATTCATGCAATTAGAAGGTCAGGTCAGGATAAGGGGTGTGCACACCGGAATCCTCATCATCCTCCTTGTCTCTGAGGCTCCCCTGGGGGGCAGATGCACCCAGAGGGGGCAGGAGGAAGGGTGTATCAGGGAGGATGCGGGTTTGGTTTGTTATCGATGGCCTGACATCCTGCTCCCACTGCACCTCAGGACACCAGAAGTGCGAGACAATCCATTTACACAACATGGAAGGGCCATGGTGTAGTTTAAACAGAGCAGGGCACCATCCATCCCTCCATGGGTTCAAGGTCCAGCAGAGACCAGAACCTCAGAAGCTGGCAAGTCTGACATGGACAAAGGGTCCAGGAAGAGAAATGCACGCAGCCACGCAGTGGCACCTTGGTTCCACTCCACGTGAGTGTGGGAGATGCCACCAGGCAGTCCTGGTCTACAGCCTGAACCCCAAGCCCCTAAAGGACTCTGGCTGGCCTTGCTCCTTGATTGACAGGCTACTGCCACCCACCTTTCGGTCTCTAAGTGGAAGCATAGATGGCAACGCTAGAAGCAGAATAGGTTTCTGGCCTCACTGATTGCCCAGTGGAGTAAAATACTGGATCCTGTACCACGGAATCATTTGACTTTTGAGATGCACTCTAATTTTCCTGCTTCTGCTGCATAAAGAAACCATTCTCACACCCCAGAGAAGTGCCAAGAGTTGGGGTTGCCAGCTCCCTCTGTAAGTGCCCTCTCCAAGCATCCTCGAAAAAACTCCAGTGCCTGTTCCTGAGACCCAGCACACTCCCCCACGGCAGCCCCGGAGGGACTCTGCAAGGTGTCCCACGCATGCCAGGTGCCTGGCTCTCCGGCTTCTCTGATCAGAAAGGATGTGCCAGGGGACACCTGCAGCGAGCGCCATTTGTACGTTGAGTGGCCTTACAAAGGTGCTGTTCTGAAAGCCGGGAACAACTCTCTGCTCCCTTTTACGGGCTGGAAAACATCTGTCGCTGAAAGTCCGGCCAGTTATCTTCTGCAGCTCTGATGGCCATTCTGGAGAGTTTTCACCCTGCCTCCGTTTAAAAGCCACAGAAACCAGCGTATTCATCTCCCCCCGCCCTGCGGGCGCTGATAAGCGATCGCACTACAAAAGAGCCGGCACTTACTGTGAAACACAGTCCCTTTCTCATGCAGCTGAGCTGAGCGCGGCCTGAGGAGGGCCAGCAAATGGGCTTGGGAGCGCACAAAGCACATGGGGTCCTGTTTCCTTCCAGCACCCCAATCTCACATTGATAGCATTTGCATTTTACAAAGAAAAGCCATGTGTGAAATCCTCCTTGCACAAAGCTCAGGAGAAGTTAATCTTAGAATAGTAGTGTGTGGGAGATTGAAGCGGCCTATCACATGCCCAAAGAGAATGTGGCGCTGGGGAAAGAGACCTTAAAATCGCGTGAAAGCGGCGAGCCCCGAAAAAGAATCTCCTGAGTCTCCACAGGGCTTTCTGTCAAAACAGCAAGTCTGAGCAGCGGCAGCCCAGGAGAGATTGCTGCGAAATCCCCTGTTTACACAGCAACAACTTAGACATTCCTGCAATGGGGCCTTTCTTTCTTCAAGGACTTGGGCTAATGCTGGGCTAATGGTGTCATTTGCTCAGCCTTCTCACCAGGTCCCGTTTTCCACCTAAGCTGTTTACCCACCTCCCTTCTTCCTTTGGGCGAGTTCGATCTCCCTGGAACGCATCCTTCGGGGTCTCCGCCACACACGCAGGCCTGACGCCGCGAGACGGTGCTCCTCGGAGCTAACCGGGGACTGGGCGCCAAGGGCCTGGGCTCAGCCTGGGGGGGCCTCCAGGCTGGGTGGGGGCGGCTCTGGACCAAGGAAGCCCGGTCTAGCCCGGGCTTCTTTTCCTTGACTCTTTAAGTTTCTTGGAAATCTCCCCTCTGAAAGTTTTAGAAATGGAAAAGCCAGCAACAATAATAATCGTGATAACTGGTAACAATAAAAATGGCTTTGCTCATATGCATGCCATTTGTTTTCAAAGGTTAATCACATACATCTACTAGTCGGTCAAAGCACCTTCCCTTGTCCAGAAAATCCGTTCAATTTACCTTTACAATATTTGGTCTCAGCCAGTCACAACTGGCCAGGGCAGCAGTTTTCACATAGTAATGAGTGCCCTGACAGGAATCGGCGCTCAGGACGGCAGCGAGGGGAGGGCCCGCGATTGTTTGATTCTCCTCTCCAAAGTGTTCTAGGAAGACTTCTCTTTCTTGAGGCACCAAGGTGAGAGCCAGGCAGATATCTGGCCTCTGCGCTGGCCCTGGCAGGGCCCTGGAACTTGGT
>VMDO01028790.1:0-23421 GCA_007922755.1 Pedetes capensis
AAAAAAAAAAAAAAGAAAGAAAAGATTTGGTGTGTTAGATGTTAATGATCCAACACCAGATGAGTTGTGGCATGACATCAAAGACATCATTCATGAGGAAAGGGAAAGGTTATTTAAAAGACAGGAAAGAAAAAAAAAGACAACGTTACATGTCAAAAGAGACTCTGAAACTTGCCCTTAAATGTTGACCAGCTACAATAAAAGGAAGACATGATGAAGTTAAGCAACTAGACAGAAGATTGCAAAGGAAGCTCAAGAAGACAAAACCAAATATTATAATGACATGTACAAAGAGATGGAGAAACAAAACCAAAGGAAAGAACATGCTCTATTTTGCACAAGCTTAAAGAATTGAAGAAAGAATTGTTCTGATGTGATAGTAGAAATCTAATCCAGAACATCATACTACATTTTGCCTCTGTAATTCTCTCAACTCTGAAAAGTAATACATAGATTTTCTCCCTTTAAATGTATATATAAATATATTTTTGACACCGTGTGTGTGTGTGTGTGTGTGTGTGTGATGTCTTGAAAGTAAAATGGGGACCATTCAGGGAGAGGAAGAGGAACGGTGAGGGGGGTGGACAAGAAAGGGTAATAGAGGCAGGAATATGAGCAAAGTACATGATATACTAAGAAAATGTCATAATGAAACTCATTATTTTTGTACACTAATTTTAAAACGAAGAATAATAAAAATGATAAATAATGCAACAAAATAATAAAAAACACAGCTAACAAAGTTAGCAGTGGAAGGGAAGTGAAGTCATATGAATGAGGTAAATTCTTCATCTTTCATAGTAAGGAGTCAATTGAGAAGCTCTGAATTTAGTAAATAAAGAAATAAATTATTAGCAATTATTCTGAATGACTATGGTGACCAAAAAAAAAAAAAACTAAAAATACTTTTTATTTTTAAAAAATCTCATTACTTCTTATGCAAATGTTCTCCTAGAGCTGCCCTGTGGTTGGATTCATTCAACTTTGACTATCCATCACCTTTTGGGGAACCAATATCTCTCTGCTGAACGGCTAGTAAACATCAAACACTGTGGTAAGTCCTTCAATACAGAGTCTGCTTCCCTCTGCCATGAGGCTTATGGGTCTGTCAAATTTCCCCTCCACATCTGCCTTTTACCTGCACCTGTGTTCACGACAGTTGAGCTTTTGTTCCAGTGCAAGTCCGAGGCCTCCATCATGGCCCCACTCAAGGCTCCTTCCTGCTATGGTCTGCATTCACTTGCTTGCTAATGCCAGGCACCATCCAGCTTTCAGTTCCCCAAGTCAGGATGAGCACATTTGGGTCTCTAAGGACCCTCCCAGACTGAGCAGCAAGCACTTCCCAGGAAGTCCTCAATGTTCCCACCTTCCGTTTGTTTTTGCTAACCCTGCCCCAGACCAACTCTCATTAACAACACACACTCCAGTGAAGAATCAGGGCCATTGCTCTTCAAGCTCAGTTCTCTTTGGCTCACATATGTCATAGTCTCATTTTTGCAAAGACCTTAGTAGATGAGAAATTTTTAAAGGGTGAATAGGAAAGGACCAGGAGTCTTTAGTGTGAAACAAAAATTCCACAATGCATTGGGAGGTCAGTTGCTATAAGACAAGCATGTACCAACTGATCCCTTGAGATTCTATTCCTGGCTGTGCCATCAACACAGCCAGAAGCATTTATTGACTCACTTGATCCCTTTGTGCCTTCTATTTCTTCTCTCCCTGCTCTTCTCCCCATGAGAGGATCCCACAATCTCCCACCACCTCTCTAGATTTCCAACTGCCAGGCCAGCTAGTCAGACATGCTGAGGAGTGATGATGCCAAGGGTTCACAGGAATTTCTTCATCCCAAGAGGATCCTGGGGCTGCCCAGCTATTTCTACATGAAGGACTGATGCGTCTTATCTCTTGGAACTCCATAAAGCTCAGAAGTTAGTACCCAGACCTGATTAGCAGGCAGCAAGGCAGGGTGTCTAGCTGGTCAATCCAATCTAGTACCATGATCCTCAGTCATATCTACCTCTTATCTTCTGTGAATATTTAATGTGAAAATAATTTGGAAATAGTTCAAGTGCTAAACACCTATAAAGAATTCACTTTGGCTTTCAGGATATCCCATCTCATTTGTTTTTCTTATTTCAGAATGGAAGATAATTCTCTAATTGAGTCTACATTGGAAGAGGTTACCCTCCAAGTGGTCATCTGGTGAGAGCAGCCAAAGGCCAGAGCGAGCAGCAGCACAGATGGACCAAAGTAAGCAGGACTCTTTCTCAGCCACAGACAAGAGATGCTGAAGGTGCAAAATGGAAAACACTGCCTCATGAAGCCTTCTCCAGCTTGCCTATGATAGCCAAGGACAAAGCTGTACTCTCCATTCAGGAAATCAGAAATAGTTTGCACACTCTGATCAGAGATGGGTCAACGTGCTGGGGAGTCAGAGCAACAGCATAAAAAGAAGAATGTTATTGCATCCCCAGGGTCTACCACAGTGTCCAGTACAGAGTACATACCAGCCCAGTACATAGAAAGTGCAAGATGGATGGATGGATGGAAAGGTGAGGGAAGGAAAGGAGAGAGGAAGAATAAAAGAACCAGCATAACAACACTCCCAAAATGGGCCTCTGTGTTTAGAAAGTGATGTCTTCCCACCCAGAAATAAAAAACCACTCTATCAGTGAGTACCAAGGCAGGCTCTGTTCCTGAACATCCGCTCATGATCCAGTATGAGCCGCAATGGCGCCCTCCAGAGGACGATTAGGAAAAGGCTCCTGCTCTGAGCTAACACAGCCTGAATCTGCAGCTTCAATTCCAACAGCTGCTCCTTCTGCCAGGGGACATTTGCAGTGCACAAAATGAAGGGGCAAGCCAGGTGCTATCAATTAACTGTATGAGGAAGCAAAAGCTAATAATTTGGGAGGAGACAATATATGGCTGTGTGGTTTGCCAGGCTTTGGGGCAGGGGAATTAGGGTGTGGCTGACTTCAGAAAGCCAGAGGAAAGCAATCCTGGGAAATCATTCCCTAGATCAAGGTAAAGAACACTGCCATTACCCCCCGAGACTTCTCTTATGCTCCTTTCCAGTCAAAGCCTCCTAATATGACCTCTCATTCCTCCACTAATCTGACTTCTACCACTATATTGTTGTTGTTGTTAGGTGCCATTGAATCGGTGTCTAACTCATAGCGACCCTATGTACAACAGACAAAACACTATTGTCAGGCTTCTCTACTATTCATAGGGTTTTCAATGTCCAGTTGTTTTGGGGGAGTGGGTTGCCAGGTCCTTCTCCCAAGCTTACAGCCCCTGCTGTTCCCAGGTGGTCTCCCATCCAAGTACTAACCAGACCTAACCATGCTTAGCTTCTGAGATCTGACAGGATCAGTCACCACGGTACTACGGCTGCAGGCCCTATCATTATACAGCTCTTGTATTTCTATTCAATTTTTACTTATTTATTTATTTATTTATTTATTTATTTTGCAGTACTGTGGCATTGAACCCAGGTCCTCTCACATAATACTTCATAAGGGTTCCACCACTGAGCTGCACTCCCAGCCCACTCTTTTATTTTTTAGCTTGAGACAGGGTCTTGCTAAATCACACAGGCTGCCGCTAGCCTCAAATTTGCTATTTTCCTGCCTTTGCCTCCCAAGTCCCAGGGATTATAGGCATGAGCCACCACCCCCAGCAATTTGATCTGTTCTTTTATTTCACAAAAATGAAATCCCATAGTGTGTCCTCTTTGTGACTGGCTTCTTTAACTCAATATAATGTATTTGAAATCAATTCATGTTATTATGAGTAGCAGTAGCTCGTTCCTTTCAGTGCTGAAGAAGATACTCCAATCACCAGATCACATATGAGAAGATACTCAAAGTTATTAGTTACCAAAGAAATGCAAGTTAAAACCACCACAAGATGTTTCTACACTCACAATAACAGCTAAAACCAAAGACTGACAACAGCAAGTGTTGATGAAGGTATGGAGAAACTAGAATTCTCCATCAGTC
Organism: Pedetes capensis; assembly: GCA_007922755.1. Classification (NCBI taxonomy): domain Eukaryota; kingdom Metazoa; phylum Chordata; class Mammalia; order Rodentia; family Pedetidae; genus Pedetes; species Pedetes capensis. The sequence continues at coordinate 4,008 of VMDO01028790.1, forward strand.
CCCCTCACTGCTTGTGGGAGTGTGAACTGGTAAATCCAGTATTGGAAAACAGTTTGGTAGTTTCTAGTAAACTTAAACATTCACCTTTCTATAACCACTCTTTATGTATTTACCCAAGAGAAATGGAAATATATGTGCACAAGAAGACCAGTACAAGAATGTTCACAATAACTTTATTTATAAGAAATATAAAAGTAGGCATAGCTGAAGTGTCCATCACTAAAAGAATGAGTACAAAAATAGCATATCCAAACAATGGACATGTCATTCCTAACTTGTTTGGTATGTTAGTTTATGGAAAGATAATGGTTATGCCATACAAATAGTTATTACATGAACAGTGTTGAGAATGGCTTATGAATATAGGATTTATTTTTGTTTTTATTGCTGAAAGCAAAGGAGAAAGACAAAGGCATGGTAGGTGAAAATAAACACAAAAACAATGAGTGCTAATTCTTTTTTTTTTTTTTTCCGCACTAGGGGGTTGAACCCAGGGCACTCTACCACTGAGCTGTACTTCCAGCTCTCATGTTTTTAGTTTTTATTTTGAGACAGGGTTTCACTACATTGCACAGCTGCCTCTGGCCTTGAACTTGTGATCCTCCTGCCTCCACCTCTCCAGTTACTCAGATTACACTTGTGCACTGCGGTGCCCACCATGGTTAGCTTGTTGCTGACTCTTAAACCCGCATAAATTTCTCATCACCCTGGATCCAGCTGCCATTTCTCTGACATATTATAAGCAAGAAATAGTTAGTGGCAGTAAATAACTACCTGCTCCAATAAAACAAGCTAACTAAGAGTATTTGCTCTCTGGTCTTAACTTTTAAGAAACAACCAAATGTCCTACATATATTAATTTGTTTAACTCAGAAATCGTTAAGTATCTGCTTCTAAATCCTTCTCATAATCTTTACTCTCTTTTATTATTAAATGACTCATCAATTCTGTTTCGATCAGCAAGTCATCTCAAAACTCTTTGGAGAGCAGAAAAGGAATCATATGCATGCACACACATACATGTACACAGGCACAAACACTGACATGCATGTATGTTGCCTTCTCTACCTATGAAGATATGGAAATGTATGGGCTGGGGTTTAGCTCAGTTGGTACAGGGCTGTTCTGTACTCTTTAAGGCCCTGGGTTCAATCCCCAGCACCACAAAAATGGGGAAAAGACCTGGCAGTCCACTGCAGAAGCAATTCTGAAACAATCAGCCATTGAAAACCCTATGAATAGCAAAGAAGCACTGACATAGTGCCCAGCATGGCACAGTGTCAAGGAATGTTTTGTTCTGTTGTACATAGAGTCACTATGAGTATGACCCAACTTAGCACCTAACAACAACAACAACAATGTACAATATGCAAATGTAAAGTGATAAGCTATTTGAAAGCAAACATACCAATAAATACATACACCCAAGTGGTGTTGTTAGGTGCCCTGGAGTCAGGTCCAACTCATAGCGACCCTGTATACAACAGAACAAAACAATTCCCCACATTGTGCCAGGCACACAATCTTTTTTATGTTTAAGCCCATTGTTGCAGACACTGTGTCAATCCACCTAGTTGAGGGGCTCTCTTTTTTTCATTGACCCACCAATCTCCCAAACATGATGTCCTTCTACAGGGATTGGTCCCTCCTAACAATGGGTCCAAAATATGTAAGATGCAGTCTAGCCATCCTTGCTTCCAAAGAGCACTGTGGTTGTCCTTCTAGGATGGATCTGTTAATTCTTTTGGCAGTCCCTGGTATATTCAATATTTGACTCCAGCATCATAATACAAAAGCATCAACTCTTCTCCTGTCCCTTATTCAACGTCCAGCTTTCATAAGCATATGATGGGACTGAAAATATCATGGCATGAGTCAGGCTCAGCTTTGTCTCCAGTGTGACATCTGTACATCCAAGTAAGGTTTCCCAAGGGAAGGAGCTTCTGTCCTTATTCTGATGATGCTGTTCTTGCTCAGAACATTTCCTGGCTCTTTGGAAGCCATGTTATATGAAGAATTGTTGCTGGGCATGGTGGCACACACCTGTAATCCCAGCAGCTTGGGAGGCAGAGGCAGGAGGATCACAAGTTCGAGACCAGAGGCAGTCTGCATAACTTAGCGAGACCCTGTCTCAAAAAAAAAAAGGAAAAAAATGGGCTGGAGTGCAGCTCAGTAGTCCAGCACTTGCAGAGTACGCAAGGGCAAGGCCCTGGGTTCAACCCCCAGTACCACCAAAAAAAAAAGAAAGAAAGAAAGAAAGAAAAGAAAAGAAAAGAAAAGAAAAGAAAAGAAAAAAAGAAAAAGAAAGAAAAGAATTGTGAAAAGAACAGAGACCATTGAGCCTGGGGGAGAAGAGCCTGCTCTTAGATATTTGAGGAGTCATTGTGTGAAGAAAGGACTACATTTATTATCTCCACTTTATGGATGGGGAAACTGAGGTTAAATCACTTGTCCAAAGGAACAAGGAATGATGAGGTGATTTGAGCTTGGGCAGTCTGTCCACAGAGTGCTCTACCCTTGGCCCTCCCAGAACAGAATGGGACAGACAAATGGCGAGCAATGATAATGCACCCCAGGGGCTCTGGTGGAGGAGGCTGGCATGCAGTGGGTATTCTGAGGACAGAGCACTTAGGGAGAGGTGTCATGAAGGACATTGTGCTAGAGCTGCCAGTCACAAGAGAGGGAGTTTAAAAGCAGATTCAGCTCTTTGCAGATCCATGGGCTTTTGTTTTCTATTTTTTCCAAGGTTGGTTCAGAAAAAGTAGGTGGGATTTCCAACGTCCCATTCCTCGGTCATTATCAACACCCTTATCTGGTCTGAAAAGGACATTTTACTTCTCTCATGTAAATGTGGATCATGGGCACAGCCTTCACAAAAGGGACCACAGCAGGAATGTAAGCCAGCTGCCAATGCCTTCTCCCCTCTGCCTCCCAGACTGCAGAAATCCATCGTCAGATCCTCACACAGATGGTGATCCAAGGGAAGAGAGAGAGAGGGAGACTTTATACATATGATGGAAAGGATCCAGGGAGGGTGACAGAGGCCCAGGAGCCCAGCCCTCCCCTCGCTTTGGCGCACCCATCCGTGTGCACACACAACTCAAGCTGCCTGGCCCTTTGATCGAGACCCCATGCTGTGCCTTGTTCGGGGAGTTTTTAAATTCTCTTTCATTTTATTGAGCAGCCTCCCTCCCCACCTCCCATGCCTGAGTCAGGTCTCCAGATTATTGGGTGCTCTTTCTCACTGATTTGTGTTTCTGGCCTTTGTAGTAGATACAGAAATCTGGGAACGGAACAAGAAAGAAAGGAAGAAAGCAAGCAGGAGCCCTGGCAGCCTCTCCAGGGAAGGGAGGGCACCTGGGGAGGGTCTTGGGTCTGGCCACATCTTACGGAAATGAAAGACAAGTGGGATGGAGACTACTTGCTGCCCAAGGAGAGAAACCCAGCAGGGAAGAAAGGGCCCCCACCCTACAGGGGCTGGCCACTGATGACTCCAGGGCCTTCTGTGCTCTGACACATTTGCTTCCTGTTGGAAAGACTCCTGTATGGGCTCCATTGTTGGTCATTTCAGGGAGCTCTGCCAGCACGTGCTCCATGCTAGGCACTGCATGAGGCACCAGGAAATCCTGAACCCTTTCCTTTCCCTTCTTGGAGCCCAGTTTCGAGTTAAGCCCCATGTCATCAAGACAACCACCCTGGGGCACCTCCACTGTTGGCACTGTGGAAGAGGGAAGGAATGCCCATGCATAGAGTACCCACCACTCAGCACTGGGAAATGTGTTTTGTTTGTATTATAGGGTGCTGGGTGAGACTCTTCCTGTTGCTTCAGTAAAGGAACCTGGGACCCACAGATGAGTTACCAATTACAGCACAATGCTGGGTGTGAAAAGTGATTCCTTCCTACTGGTATGAGTTCCCATCTCAAAACCAACTGAAATGGCTCCAAGAGTCAGCGGTAAAGAGGTAAGATTCCCACAGGAAGTAGAATCTGGCTCCTTGAGCCCCAGAGATGCCCTGTGTCCCCTTGCATAGGGAATATGACTAGAAAGGGATCACATGCCAGAGGAAGGGCCAGGATAGCCTGGAGAGGAGAAGCTGGGATGTGGGTCCCAGAAAGGTCAAGTGGACATCACAGAAAGTGGCTAGACTTGACCTGTCTTGACTGTACTCCATCCAACTCTGCCCCTGAGGCAAAAGAAGGCTGTGGGGGAGAAGCCAGTAGTGAAAGCTGAGTGCAGGAGGACAAGGTCAGCACCCATCAGGAATTACCACAGGGGTCTTCAAAGGACCTAGACAGGCACCCAACGTGGGGGCATGGCTTTGAGCTCATATCACAGAGCGCTGGCCCAAGAACTACCAGCACCCACCAGAGGGAGTGGCACAGACAGGCTGAGTTATGTAACAAGACACTTGTCCTCTGCCTCTTCTTCCAACAGAGGCAACATCCAGAGGAACCAGAACCTGGAAAAGAGTACGATCTCTGGGTGGGCTGGGCGCAGGAGTCGGGGTGGTGTAGGTGAGATTCCGATTGAGCGTGAGAGTTGGCAGGACCTGGAAGCATCCCTCCCCTTACCTTTCATTACACACAGGCCTGACTTCCAATTGCCAGCCCCTGCCTGAAGGCTTCCTGTGACCACTGAAGCCCTCTATATCCACAAGGAAAGGGTGGGGAGTTCACACCCCTACGAGCACCTTTGTCCACTAACAGATGGACATTAGTGCATAGATAGCCCAGATCCTTCATTTGGGTGGAATAACTGAGTCTCTTGTTTCACACTGCATTAGTCATCTATTGCTGCATAACAATTGATCTCCAAACACAGAGCTAAAGACAGCAATAAATATTTATTATCTTACAGCTTCTGTGAGCCAGGAATTCAGGAGCAACTTAACCTGGTGGTTCTGGATCCAGGTCACTTATGAGAGAGGAGTCAAGATATCATCAGGCTACAGGAATGCCAAGCTTGACTGGGATGGAGTGACATACAGCAAGATGGCACACCGCATATCTGGCAGGTACTGGCTGGTGGCAGGACGCCTCTGTTGTTCCCCACATAGACCTCTTTATAGGACTTTTCAAGTGTCCTTATGATCTGTGGCTGGCTTCCCCAGGGCAGGTAATCCAAGAGAAAGAGAGATCAAAGTAGGAATAACAAAGCCTTTTATGACCTAGCCTCAAAAGTCAGATGCTATGTTAATTATCTATTGCTGTATAATAAATTACCCCAAGACTTACCAACTTAAAGAATTATTAACTCACGGTTTCTATGGGTCAGGAATCTGGACACAGCCTAGCTGGGTACCTCTGACTCGGGGTTTCTCTCACAGCTGCAATCAAGGTGCTGGCCAAGTTTGCAATTCAACTCCACGCTCAACTGGGGGAGTATCCACTTCCAGGTTCATGCACCTGCTGTTGGCAGGCTGGCGTCCTCATGGGCTGTTGGCTGAAGATATCAGTTCCTCAGCACACAGGTGCCTTATAAGGCAGAGTACAACCTGGTGGCTGTCTTTTCTTCAGAGCCAGCAAGTGAAGGAGAAAGAGCACACAAATAAGAAGCCAGCATCTTTTTGTAACTTTATCTCATAAGTGACATCCACCACCTTGCCATATTTGATTGGTTAGAAGTGAGTCACTTGTTTTTGTTGGTTTGTTTTGTATTGTTTTGTTTCCCCTTTTCTTCAGTACTTAGGGGTTAAGCCCAGGACCTGGCACATACTTTACAAGTGCCATGCCAGTGGGCTGCACCAACCCCCACCCCACTCATTTTTTATTTTTTATTTTGAGTCAGGGTCTTGCTAAGTTACACAGGCTGCCCCTGGCCTCCAACTCTCCATCCTCCTGCCTCTGCCTCCTGAGTCACTGGAATTACAGGTGTGCACCACTGCGCCTGGTATGAACCACTTCTAATTGATTATAAGAGGCCCACACTCTAGGGAAAAGGCTCATAAAAGGACATTGATACCAACAGGTGGAGAGAGCTGGAGCCATCTTGGAGGCTTCTGACCATAGATATCATGTTTTACTAGACACACATCAATCAGTGTCGGTGGCACAAATACAAAGAGGTGGGGATCACTAGGGCCCCTAAAGGCTGGCTCTCACAACACTGTTTCCTAGTGCTCCCCAGTGCGATTTAGCAACAGTTGATAATGACCCATTCACTTCCCCATTCCCCTCTGGCCTTTCCTAGCCCCATCTCCCACATAAACCACTTGCATATGAGTGGCCCCAGGGCCCACTTCTGAGAGAACTCAGACTAAGATGGCAGAAAATGAAAGTTTAGACTTACATAAAAGAGAGAGAGAGAGAGAGAGAGAGGGAGAGAGAGAGTGTGTGTGTTTGTGTGTGTGTGTGTAATTGACAAGCAAAATCTATTTTTTCACTATGAAACACGGTGAAAAATTTCCAAAGCATTGTTGTTAGCACTACCGGCTTTGAGCCAGAGTGGCGTGACTTAACCCTGATGAAATCCAGAAAGACCAGGCCGTAGAAGGTTTCCAAAGGAGGAGAGAGAAAGCAAAGAAATACAAAAAGCTGGGAAGTACATTGTATATCTAAAACAGCTCAGATCCTTACTTCTTGAGTGAATTCCCCAGGTATCTTGTGGGATTACACTTTCTTTTCAACCCGTTCATTCCTTTGAGAAACAACTAAGGGCTTTGGGTCAAGATGTCCATATTCTACCCAAACTCCAGCCAACTCTTGTACCCAGCAAACATCTCAGACTTTATGAGGGGGAATTGCTCTGTGCCCAAACTGTAGAGATGAAATGCAAAAAACCTTCATAGCACTGGGAGGGCAGAGGTTCCTGGGAGTAAGCCAAGTCACTTGAAACAACCATATATTTTCATACATTTTTCAAAATTCACTTTGAGACTGACTTTAGAAAGACAAGTATCAAATGACTCTTGACCTTGAAACACACCCAAAAAAATGCCCAGGAGAAATCAAGGGCTTCCAGTGCACTCAATCTTGGGTCTATCAAGGGATGGCTAGACGAGCTGAAATCCAAATTAATTACGCAGACGTCTCTAGTTCAGAAGTTGGGCCACAGACAGACTCATCAGCATGCAACAGCAGCACTGTCCCCACAAGTGAGAAGAAAACGAACCGGGATAATGAGGACGGTAGATAAAAGGGACACCATAGAGGCGGATCTTAATTGCATCTTAATTGACTCACGCACTTTCTCCTTCATACAGATCCTGGCCCCAAAGTCGAAAAGAGAGTGGGGAACTTCCTGTGTCCCAGTGGTGGCTGGTGTCCAAGGTCCTTGTACCATGTAGTCTTTTAAAAAAGAATGTATCAGTTAACTGTTGCTGCAGTGATGCTCTGTAACAAACCGGCCCAGATTTCCGTCATGAGCACTCGTGTTCATGCCCACATCTGCAGGTCCGCTGGGAGTCAGCTAATCAGGTTGAGCTTACCCAGGGGCTGGGCCTCCAGCCAGCTTTGGTGGTCATTGCAGGTTTGGCTCTTATCTACTCCACCTGTTTTCCTTACAGGGCCCAGACTAAGGAGATACAGCTCATGGGGAGTGTAGGAGGTACTGCTTCTCTAAGATGCAACAGAAAAAGCAGACATACCGGAACCCTCCAAAGGGCTAGCTGGCCACTGGCACACGTGAGCCTCTATTCATGTACCCCTGGACAATCCAAGGTCAAGGGCCAGAGAACTGCACCCACCGGAGGCCTGGGCAAGGCTGATATTGTCGGGGTCAAGCTAATAAGCCCATCCACCAAAGCCTGGGTCGTGCCTACAAATTCAAACCAAAGCTAGACTCCTGGGGGCTCTGGAGTTCTGATCCATTTGCTGTATCTCTGCTCACCAGGCAGTAAGAGGTGAGCATGATCCGATAACACCCCGGCCACCACAAAACTAGAGGGAAACAACAAAGCACACTGCCTGCTTCCTTTGCATGGCAGAAACCAGTCAGTGGAGGTCGTGCACTCAGGAACTGCATAGTCAGAATCAGTCCTATGCTGTCCATAGACCTGAGCTGCTTCTTCCAGCTTTGGAAAGCAAGGGTGATTGTGAGATACGTGGGGTGTATTGACAGGGAAAGAAGAAAGGCGCCTCACCCTGCAACTGTGAACGCTTAATCATGATCTGGGTTCTTGGACAGTGGCTTTGACCTGTGTGGTTGGCTAACAAGCCAACTCCTAGAAGGGAAAAATGCTTTCTTTCCTGAAGGAGGAGTACGGGGCAGGCAGGGCGAGTTTTTTGATCTGGATTGACAAAACCAGAAAACTCTTCCAGACAACTGTTGTGACAAAAGTGCTTTCTCAAGCCCCATGAGCACAGGGTCACAGCCTACAAACGACTGTTCCCTGACCAGGGGCTGAATTCTAGGCTGTCCTCTGCCTGCCAAGCCAAGCACCCAGACCAGGAGTGGTGTTGTTCCAAAGGAAGGGGCGCTTTAATAACTAGTCTGCCCACAAGGGACACGTTTTGGTAATACACAGGAAGATGGCCCACCACGGAAGGCGGATGTGTCTCCTTGGAAGTCACGTTTGACTCTCCCAGATGGCACGGAGGCTGCCCAGAGCACAGGGCCTACTGCACCCCTATTAGTCCACACTCATGTCCCTTGCCGTGTAACTCGGCAGTGCTCCCACAAGTAGAGGTGGTTGTGCGTCCCCAACCCCGATGATGGCTTGGACATGTGACTTGCTTCATCCAGTGGATGTGAAGATCAGAGGCTGCAAATACACCTACTTTGTCTGGCTTGGCCCCTTGAGTGTCTGCCTTCTGACATGTAAAGGGCGTGATCCAGGGCCTCTGGCCCCAATGGAGGAGCCCCATGGGAGCCCTCAGTCTGTGGCAGAGCCACATTTGCTGTCCATAGACCACTAAGCTGAAACAATAAACATGGGCCATTTGTTATGCTCTATTGTTGTTGTTGTTAGGTGCGGTCATGTCTGACTCATAGCGACCCTCATAGGGTTTTCAATGGCAGATTATTTGGGGATTGACTTGGGAGTGGGTTGCCATGTCCTTCTCCCAACTTTGCGGTGCTGGGACTCGAACTTGGGACCTCAGAGACTGCAGAGCAGCACTCTATCAACTGAGCTAAATCCCAGCCCTGTTATGCTCTATTATTGCAATAAAAATTGAGTAGTAAGCCAGGTGTGGTGGTGCACTCCTGTCGTCCCACCAAGTCAGGAGGCAGAGGCAGGAGGATTGTGATTTCAAGGCTAGAGGTAGCCTGTGTAACTTATCGAGACCCTGATTTGAGATTCAAAAAAAATTTTTAAGTGGGCTGGGGGTGCGGGCCAGTGGTAGAGGACTTGCAAAGTATGGGTGAGGCCCTGAGTTCAACCCCCAAGTATCACACAAACACACACACACACAAAAACACCCTGAGGAGTACACATTGAGATTCACAAAGTGGGATAAACTCTTCCCACAAAACAAGAATCCTAGAAGACCAGCTAAGAGTCAGCACCTAGGGAGAAAAAGGAACATGGAAGCCAAGGAGATATCCAGCTACAGAATCGAGCAGAGAGGCAGACTCAGCTGGCTTGGAAACTGAGGACCGGGGTAAGTGGGCTCAGCCGTCAGAAACGCTGCCCAGCTAGGTTCTGAGCTGTGCACTCAGGACTTCCTGGCCAGCCTGAGGTTCCCATGCTGAGTGTGGAGAGGCTATGAAGCATCCGGATACCATGATGTCAATGTAGGTGGCCCCAGAGAGGGTGCTGCCCACTCCAGCAGAGGCCACTGTGCCAGCACCTGGGAGGTCCAGGTCCAGGAAGCCTCGAGCAGGACCACAGGCTCCAGATGGAGGGCTGAGCCTCGGAGGGTCAGGGCAGATGCCTAGTGTGCGGAGTCTTTCCACTGAGTCAGCAGCACACCTGCCAGCGAGGCCACCTCGCTACTTTTTACCGCCTTGATCACAGCTCTAACCAGCTGCGGTGCATTTGGCTTTTACAAACATGGATGTGTCTCTGACCCCTTGAAGCAATGAACTAAAGAACGTTGAGGTTTTAGGGGCTTGTGGGAGACACTGGAAAGGAGAAAGGAAGGGAATTCCTCTTCCACACTTTGGAACCCCAAAACAAGTGCCCAAAACAATTGAGCCCACGTGGAACATGTGTCATGCTTAGAAAGAAGTAGCAAGTGATGGCCAGTCCCCAAGTGGCCTTCTTTCCAGGTATGGCTGTTCCAGACTCCAAGGTCCTGAAGCCAAAGACACCTGGCTTCACTCCAGTTAAATCTGTTTACACCAGAAGGAATAATTTCCTAAGAACTTTTTGAATCACAAGATTCTGCTAAGAATAAGTGACCCAGCCAGGCATGGTGGCTCATACTGTGGTCCCAATGACTTGGAGGTGCAGGAGGGTTGCAGGTTCAAGGCCAGGGGCAGCCTGGGTAACTTAGCAAGATCCTGTCACAAGATTTAAAAATAACGACCGGGTTGGAAGTGCAGACCAGTGGCAGAGCACTTGCAATGTATGTGTGAGGCCCTGTGTTCAACCCTCAAGTACAAAAAATAATAATAATAATAAGTGGACCGACCCCATATAAAGGAAGCCAAGGGCAAGCAAAGTGATGCATATGGAGAAGCCATCATGGGGGATTTTCACTGACCATCCTGCAGCTTCCCTTTGAAGCAGGTGTTTTCATTCGTAGTTTGGCACATGCAGGAACAGAAAGCAAAGAGGTGACCTGATGAACTGATAGTCACCCAGTTAGTATGAGACAGGACCTGAATTCAAATCCAATGTTAGTCTGACTCCAAGATTTACAGCCATCCCATTATACCAGACTAATATGAGTTAGTCTTAATGTTTTATATAAAGCATATGTAAAATCTAAATGTACATACACCGTGGGCATCAAATATTACTCTATTTTTCTATTGTTGTTGTTGCTAGGTGCCATCAAGTTGGTGTCCGACTCATAGTGACCCTATGTACAACAGGCAAAACAGTATTGTTACTGCTTCTCTGCTATTTATAGGGTTTTCAATGGCAAGTTGTATTTTGGGGCGTGGGTTGCTGGGTCCTTCTCCCAAGCTAACAGCACTGGTATTCCCAGGTGGTCTCCCATCCAAGTACTAACCAGGCCTGACCCTGCTTAGCTTCCGATATCTGATGGGATCAGATGCCACAGTGCTACGGTGCAGGCTAGTTTTCTATTACTCAACTTAATTTCTCTTTCGAGTTCATTCCGCCAGGACAGTGGTAAAAAACTTGGGCAATTGCTTGTCTCTGTCCTTCCCAGGATTGTGTAGCTCTCAGGATGCTCCAGACCATGTCCCCCCAGGCACGTGATTGTAGCTCCTTTGTGGAGGACAAGTACATTGCAGATACCCAAGTCAACTACACACTGCCACGTGTCTATGTGCTGCACTTACTCGGGACAGAGCCCCGCCTACCTCATATCGCCACACACTAGTGCTTGTTTCTAATTACAGCTCCTGCCAAAATGGGGCACAGAAAATGTGGTGATGCCACAACTGGTTGACAAGACGGGCCAGCCCAGCACGGCCCAGCAGAGAATGTGTGGTCAGTTCCCCCTTTTCTACCCAGATCCCTGTTCACCTATTCAGAAGAATGGGGTTTACTCTCTCTTGTCACTTTCTCATTACCACAGATTTCAGAATTGCTATGGACCAGCGACAGCTCTGCTTCCTGGTCCTCCCCTTTGCAAACAAATGTGTCTGTCATGGTCATCCTGTCCCCATCCCCCCACCCACCGACCCAGCCTGTGACTCAGTCTTCTTTATCACGGTTTTTGTTTGTTATTGTTAGGTGCTGTCAGGTGAGGTCTGACTCATAGTGACCCTATGTACAACAGAACAAAACACTACCCAACACTGTGCCATGCCCAGCACTATGTCAGTGCTTTTCTGCTATTCATTGTGTTTTCCATGGCTGATTGTCTCTGGAGTGGGCTGCCAGGTCCTTCTCCCATCTTTGCAGTGCTCGGGATCTAACTCCAGGCCTCCAAGCATGCGGTGCAAACACTCTACCAACTGAGCTAAATCCCCAGCCCTCTTTATCACTATGCTGAGATGATTAACCATCCTGGCCTAAATACTTTGGCCACCTGAGCCTCCCCTGCTGCCTGAGACTCCCCACCTCCTGACCAGCTCATGATCCTCCTCTTTCAGCAGTGACCACAAGTTGTGTTTGTGCAAGACGTCCCACACGGAGCCCCAGCAGCATCCACCAAAGCTTCTCATCCGCTCAGGATCCAAGTCCCAAAAATAGGTCTGTAGCATGAACCAAAAGGATCTGTGCAGAGACAGAGAATGGAGGTACAAAAGAATGAGCACAAGGCAGCCTGATTTGCCCCTTTCTATTCCCTTGAGAAGTAGAATCCTATTTCTACCTCCGAAAAGCAACCAGGCGCCGCCCTGTCCTGCAGAAGAAATGGACCGAGGAACTGCAGAGGGCTGCCAACCCCAAGAGGGCGTGGCCGTCCACCCGGGCTGGGCTCAGCTGCAGGGAGCCTGGCTCTGGTTCAGGTGTGGCAGCACCAAGGGGTGGCCTGATCCTCAGTGGGGTGGGGGCTTCGAGGGAAGCCAGGATGGGGTCTGGCTGAGGGGCTTCCTGGGCTATGGAGGCACTGGGGGGAGCTTTTACAATCCACACCGACATGCCACCTGGATCACTGCTCCATCACAGGGACTTTGGTCTCCTGCCACTCAACTTATTCCTCCTCTGAGTCAGAAAGACACAGGCTCATGACTGTGTCCGAGTTTTCACCCCCATGTGGGAGCCCAAGAGAAGAAGAACAATAAAGAAGCAGGAAAGGGACAGGCGGGCAATTGAGCACCTGCCATCTGCTGTCTGTTGGTCCACCTGCCAGACTTTCCCTGCAGGCCCCAGGCTCCCAGGAAACAGAGTGTTTGTAATGACCCTGGGGCCTTCTACACTGCGGAAGTTTCAAAAGTGTTGTTATTGTTGTTGCTGTTGTTAGGAGCCAAGAAAAGTATTCGTGAAATTGAATATTGTTAAAGTGGATAAAATTGTTAATCTAGGCCCTAGAATTATTTTGCTTAATTGTCTCACCCATGTTTTTTGTTTGTTTGTTTTGTTTTGTTTTGCTTTTACAAATGAGGAAAAATACTGAGTTAGTTAAAAATATTGGTTGAAGTCACACAGCCAGAAAGTAGCAGGCTTGGAATTTGAATTCAGGTCCATCTGACTCTGAAAAACTCCGTGGGAGAAGAAATGTGGGCCTGGATTCTGTATGTGACTAGGTAGGATATGACCATCATAAAGATTTCACTCTTGATAGCATGAGTAGTCTGTAGACAGATATAGTCATAAAAGAGCTCAGGAAGCCAACACCAAAGGCCAGAGGTTCTCAGAGTATTATTGGGTCAGTGGGTAAACACATGAGAGGAAACATTATCCAGCCATGATAAAGGAAATCCTGCCATTTCTGATGTCGTGGATAAACCTGGAGGGCATTATGCTAAGTGAAATAAGCTAGACACAGAAAAACAAAGACCACATGATCTCACTTATTTGTGTAATATAGATCGAATATAAAAAGTCACACATAGAAACAGGTAATCGAATTGTGGTTTCTAGGAGCTAGGACAGAAGAGAAATGGAGAAATATTGGCCAAAAGGTGTAAACTTTTGATTATAAAATGAATAAATTTTGGAAATCAAATATACAGCCTCATTACTATAGTTAATGCTGTTTTTGTTTTTTGTTTTTCATTTTTTTTTTCCAGACAGAGCCTTGCAATGTAGCCCAGGCTGACTGGGAACGCACAATTCTCCTGCCTCTACCTCCTGAGTGCTGGGATTATAGGAATGTGTAATCCTGGCTCAATACTGTATTTTTCACTTACAATTTGAGAAAATAAATTTTAAGTGTCCTTACACACACACACACACACACACACACACACACACACACACACACAGTAATTTGACCATGCTAATTTGACTATGCTAATTTGACTATGATAATCAGTATACTATGTATACATATATCAAATTATGTTGTATGCCTTGAAACTATACAGTTTTGTTGTTGTCAGGTGCTATCAAGTCTGTGTCTGACTCATAGCAACCCTAGGTACAACAGGTGAAACAGAATTATTAGTGCTTCTCTGCTATTCATTGGGTTTTCAATGGCTGACGGTTTTGGAGGAGTGGGTTGTTGGGTCCTTCTCCCAAGCCTAAAGCACCTGGTGTTCCCAGACAGTCTCCCATCCAAGCAATAACCAGGCCTGACTCTGCTTAGCTTCTGAGATCTGAAGGGATCAGATGCCACAGTGGTACGGCTGCAGACATACAATTTTAGTGAATTAAATATTTTTAAATAAAATTTTCTTGAAAAAAAAAAAACCCCTCATCAGCTAGCCATTGGATCAAGTCCAACTTCCTTAGCTCCACACCGAAGACTGCTTTACAACCTGACGCCAATTTCCCTGAGCAGCTTCATCATTTCACCCTCTTCCATCCCAACCATCCCTCCTGGGGCCAGCCACATTTGAGTTCACAAACAGAGGATGTCCCCAAATGTGCCATGCCATCCCATGCCTTGCCTCAGTCTGAATTCTCCAGTGCTTTAGAGACACCAACACTCCATGTGGCACAGGTGCTCAGTAAGAGGACACCAAACTGAGATGGTGCATTTTCCCTGTGGCACAGAATACTTCGGTGCTCTGTCTCCTCCCCAGCTGGGCGTGAAAGGACCTAACAGTGATCTTCAGCAAAGAACACTGAGGACAAGCTAGCCCAGCCCTGGAAGCTCAGGTCCAGCTAGAAGGAGTCCGGCAGCTCTAGTGACCCCTTAGCTTTTGGAGGCCATTGATTTAGGACCTCTAGTTCCTGCCACCCTGTCACCCTCTCAGTTGTGTGAGACCTTAACCTTCTCTGATCTGACATCCTTTTTCAGCTCTCTTCCCGCTGTTGCCTAAGTGGCTATGTGCTAAGTTTGGGTCCCCATAAAACCAATCCCTGAACCAAGGGCTTAGGAATAGGTAACTTATTTGGGAGGAGACCTCCAGGAAATAGGGATGAGGGGCAAAAAGGAGAGAGATGGAGAAGGGAGAGAAGCCAGGAAAGTCTGTGTGAAGGAGCAGGTTACTGCAGCCTAATGTTGCAGGGACCTCTGAGATGCCCGTGCTTGGACATGCTTGGAGCACAGGAATCATGCTTTCCAACAGGGAGGGGTTTTTTCAGTACTTGGGAGTTGAATGGAGGTCCTTCCACATACTTTTACACGTGTTTTACCACTGGGCTGCATCTCGGCCAATATTTTACTTTTTAAGTCAGAGTCTTGCTAAGTTACCCAGGATGCCTCTGGTCTTGAATACGCAATTCTCCTGCCTCGGTCTCCCACGTCACTAGGATTACAGACATGTGCCAGCACATCAGGTTTCCAACAAGGTATTATCCACCAACCCCCATCCTCTTTGCTTGAGGGCATGTAAGGAACAGCTCTGTCCGTGCAGGCTGAGGCTCCCCGGAGAAGCAGGTGCCTTTGACACTGCGCGCCAGGCTCCCCATTTGGTTGGCACTCGGCTTTAGAGAAATTCTACCTCCATAGTCATCAACAAAGTACCATAATAAAAGAATCCCTACTATTTTTGTAGGCTTTCCTATTTCCAAAGTCCTTTCCCACATGCCAGTCTACGTAGTGTCTCAGCAACCCAAGGGGAAAGGTAGCACAACCCTGGTTTCATAGACAAGAACATCAAGGCTCGGGAGTCCACCTGCCAGGGAGTGGCAATTACAACAGAAAGATCAGTGCTATTCTTACCAACCCATATGACAGCATCCAATCTCATTTCTCCCTGGAGAAAAGATGTGCCCATCTGTAGCCAAAAACCTGCCTTTCTCTGGTGCCATTTGGCTGGTTACTGGCATGGTGACGGGCCACCTGGAGGAAACTAATCTGGCTAAGAGAAAAGGCAAAGCAGCAGATGCCTGAACAGGGTGGACCCAAAGTACTGGGATCACATGTGACCTGGCCAGCTCTGCCCCAGGGCTTGCAGAGCCACTGAGCCACCCTGGGAGAGGCACCTCTCTCTCCCTGTATCCTGTCCCATTTCCTAAGCAGCAGGCTTGGCGGGAAGGAGGTGGACCCAGCAGGTCATGCCCTTAAGGCCAGGCAGGAAAGCAAGACTCTCTGACAGACTCTGTGCCTGAGAGCAAAGAGTGATGGGGGGTGGAGCCTGCTGACTAGACAGCAAATGATTGGACGCTGCATCCCAGGCCAGACTGGGAATGTAGAGAATTCGAGGAGACAGAGGGAAAGACACCCCAGAACTTATCCTCAAAGCACAGAGTCCGAGCACAGAGGTGGGGGTCTCCTCCAGGTCCCCCCTCTGCAGAGGGGTCCTTCAGCCCTCACTGGGTTCTTTCTTGTTCCCAAAGGGCTTTTGTCCTGGGCTCCCCAGACGCAGGATGAAATGAGCACCATCTCTTCCTTTATTCACTGCAGAGGACAGAGCCAGAGCAGTTGTTTTTCAGGCTGTACTTACAAAGCCCAAGGCCCCCTGGGGGTGAGCAAAGCAGGAGGCGGGTGTGCAGGACCTGAGGGCAGGGGTCAGGTCCCCACCAAATTCCACCTGAGACATGCCCCACTTCTGTCTTACAAAGCTTCTGAGGACATTCTCCTTAAACAATGGGCACTGAGTCTTAAAAATGCCTGAAGCCAATGAACCAAACAAGCTTCAAGAATATTTCTAGCTTGCCAGGCACAGTGGCACAATCCTGTAATCCCAGTAACTCAGCAGGCACAGGCAGGAGGATCGGAAGTTTGAGACCAGAAGCAGTCTGTGTAATTTAGCGAGACCCTGTCTCAAAAAGGAAAAAAAAGGGTTGGGGGTGCAGCTCAGTGGTACAGTGCTTGCATAGTATGCAAGTGTGAGGCCCTGGGTTCAACCCTCAGCACCACAAATCATCATCATCATCATCATCATCATCATCATCATCATCATCATCATCCCAACTCTAAGATCCAGACTACCTACAGCCATACCACTGTGGCATCCAAGCCCCTCAGATCTCCAAAGCTAAGCAGGGTCAGATCCCTTGGATGGGAAACCACCTGGGAATACCAGGTGCTGTAGGTTTAGGAGAAGGACCTCGCAAGTCACTCCCAAAAAACAATCAGCCATTGAAAACCCTGTGAATAGCAGAGAAGTATGACTTTAGTGTTTTCTTTGTTGTAGACAGGGTCACTGTGCGTTGGACACCAACTTGACGGCCCCTAACAACACAAGATCTAGGCTATTTAGGAAGCAAGCAGGGTGCCCCTGCCACTGGCAGGTTACAGGGTTTCCCCTCTCTGGATGCACAGGATTTCCCTGGGAGCTGTTTCATTTCTCTTTCTGTTAGTCAGACTTTTCATTGCTGTGATGAACACCTAAGAGAAACAGTTTAAAGGAGGAAAGATTTCTTTGGGCTCATGGTTTTAGAGGGTCCATGGTCAGTGGGCTCCATTGTTTCCCAGCCCTGGGTGAGGCAGTATGGATCAGGGCAGAAGGGCCCAGGGGAGCAGAGGCACTCTCCCTAGCCGGGAAGCAGAAAGAAGTGACGGGAAGAAGCTGAGGTCAAGAGAGGCACATCCCCAGTGACCTAACCCAGGGCTACCTCCTAAAGTTTCCACCACTTCTCCAAAAAGCACCAGCTGGAGATCCCAAGTCCTCAAGGCATGGCCTGTGGAGGACATTTCATATTTAAACCACATCATTCTTCTTTTTGTCTTTGAGACTGGTGCCATGTAGATTGATCTGAGTTTGACTTTCGGTATATTGGGAACAGGGGCTCTGAGCTTGGCAAACGTGGTAATGTGAGGCATGGTAAAGGATGTCACCTGCCTTCCCTGTGTGTATGTCCAGAGAGGGGGCCTTAGCTATACAGTAATCACCAGCATTTGGGACTCTGAAGCTCTTGTTCCAAAACTGGAAATCCTATTTAATCCTTAGAACCAATCTGATAGGTCAGTGAGAAAATAAAGCTCTAAATGGTTGAATGGCTCAACTCCACCAAGCACCAACCAACAGGAGGAGAGCCAGGAACAGAATCTGATTTTAGCTACCACATGGATGTCTGCTGCTCATCCTGGGTATGTAGAGGAAGCTTTGGCCTCCAGCTCTGTAGCAACTGTGGCTTATATGCCAATCACCTCCCCTTACCCTCGCCATTTTGGCACATGACTGGCCAACTTCCACAGGCTGGAGCCTTCATCACTTTGGTTGAGGGCTTCTTCTGCCACTGGAACCCCTTGACCCCACGAGGCAGACCAAAAGTCCAGGGAAATTTAATAACCTCACTTCCCACGAGCAACCAGCCAGTCATCAGTGGACAGGCCCCCACCCTTCAGGTGTAATAGCTCCAAGGCATGTTCCACACTGTTGCCCAGAGTTTCCCAGGGGGGTTAGCCCCAGAGCCCACAGTGGGAACTTGCTTGATAAAACACCTTTTATTGGCTGCCCTTCACTCATTTCTCCACTCCCATACAGAGAGTTCCTGAGATCCCTTCACAAATAAACTAACCCCACTAGAACCCTGCTCTCAGAATCTGTCAGCCTCTGGGGAACCCAAACCAAGACAGGCTCCCCTATGGTTAAAAGTAGGGCAAATAAACAAACAAGTAAACTGTTGCTATTTTCTTTTTTCTTTTTGTGGTACTAGGAGGTGGGGATGAACTCTACCTCTGGCCTCCAACTCACAATCCTCCTGCCTCTGCTTCCCACATCCCTGGGATTGTAGGCATGTGTCACTGTGCCTGGCTTATGACCATGTTTTTAAAGCCTGAGGAGAAAAAAGTTCCTTATTAGGAGCAGACACAACTTTATTTTTTTTTATTAGAAATTTTTAATGTACATCATAATGTGATTCATTTTGACATGCTTTTCATTGTGACAATTTTCATATATGCAATTTGATAAACATTATTCATATAGGTTACCCCCTCCTCCCCTTCCCATCTAAGTTTCCCATTTAAGTCTTCTCTATCTTTTACTATGTAGTATTTTTCTATATGTCCTTGGGTTCCATTTCTGTTTAAGATAGAAACTTTTCCTGTAGTGGTCTTTGTTTTTATCTTGTTAGAACAATTACATGCGATTTCTAGTCCATTTATATTGACTTCATTCTTATCTTCCCTCCCCTCCTTTTATTATGATCTGACCTTTGAGTAGGATTTTTCCCTCTTGTAATTTTGAATCAGCTCCCTCATATGAGTGAGAACATGTGTTGTTTCTCTTTCTGAGCTCGTGTTCTTTCACTTAAAATAATTTTCTCTAATTCCATCCATTTTGCTGCGAATGACCCTATTTCATTTTTCTTGATTGCTGAATAGTATTCCATTGTGTATATATACCATAGTTTTTTTATCCATTCTTCTGTTGAAGGGCACTTTGGTTGATTCCATATCTTTGCTATTGTGAAAAGCACTGCATTGAACATGGAGATGCAGGTG